>CAUYLG010006993.1:0-137584 GCA_963573385.1 Cacajao melanocephalus | reverse complement strand
TAGGCGTCTCTTCGGTATACTGATTTCCTTTCTTTTGGGGATATACCCAGCAGTGCACTGCTGGATCATGTGGAAGCTCGATGTTCAGTTTTTTGAGGAGCCTCTAAACTGTTCTCCACAGTGGTTGTACTAATTTACTTTATTTTTTTTTTTTTTTTTTTTTTTTTTTTTTTTTTTGTTGTTGCCCAGGCATTGGCTCCTTCTTCAGCCTCCCTCTGCCACACCTGGCTAATTTTTGTGTATTTAATAGAGATGGGGTTTCACCTATTGGCCAGGCTGGTCTCAAACTCCTGACCTCACGAAGTGTTGGGATTGCAAGAGCCACTGCACCCAGCCTCATTTCTATTTATTTTAATTAGCTACTTTCCATTTATTATTTTTTTTATCACTTGAAGTGGAAATGAGTTATTTTGTAAGCTGTTTTCATTGGTTTTGGAATTTTAGAAAAAAGTTAGCAGGAATATTGCAGATTTTCCCCTTTAGATTTTTAAGAGGCTATAAACTTTCCCATTAGGATTATGGGACACACTTCAGGTTTGCAGCTGATGGCACCTGGTGGATTTCCCAAACACAAACCCCCACAACAGGGTGTCCCTTTACTTTTTATTTCTCTCTAGATGCATGTACTTGTATACACAAACACAAGTGCATATGTAGGTGCTAAGATTTATCATAACTCTGAATTTGTCTCCTCAGAATAAACTCTGCTGCTTTGTACCCCAGGTTCAGGAAGGACCATTCTCAAAGTTCTGAGGAGGCTTCCACATTGGGCAGTATGAGGATACTTTACCACAGGGCCTTTCTAATTCTCTAAACATGTGACATAAATACAGTGAAGATGATTCTGAATGCTTTAGCCCTCATTAGGGCTAAAGGACGGAGCAATTACTAGGACACTTCTTGCTAAAGAAAATCCTAAATCCTAAAAAAAATTGTGCTTTAAAAAACATTCAATGAAAACACTTGAGGTCAAAGAGGAAGTACTTTGGAATAAATTAGGATTCTAGAATTTTTGAGACTACAAATCTCTGGAAATGAAAAACTTAAACAGTCAAAAATAAGTTAGAATGTAATAATGCTACCTGGAATTTATATAATTATGAATCTCTTGTAATTTTCTTGGGAGTAAGGAGAGAGTTACTATCCCATTTCATAGATGGATAAATACAGCAAATAGAAATTAATTAGCCCAGTGATGGGGCCAGAAAGAAAAACCTATGTCTCTTTACACACAGCTGAGCCCTTATCCTTAGATGTAAAATATTTAGTTGTGCTAAAATTTTTACCACCTCCGAATTGATTCTGAATGTAACCTCTCAAAGTGCTGTTGAAGGAAGGATATGAGGCTGAGTTAATCCAGATTGCCACATGGGAAAGCCATCTGGGAGGGTATTTTGAAAGAAACAGATGGAAAAGGAAGAGATTCTTTTGAATGTAGTGTAAAATTTACATTATCCTCCAAGAACTTTCACATAGTCCTCGTGTTTATATAATTCATCACTGTGTCATTAGACAATGTAAATTAGGTAGCCCAATGAGCTCGTTCTTTTTTATAATTCTGAGTCTGAACTCTTCTATAAAGGGCAAATCTGGAACAGGGTCTGTAAGATAGCCAGGTTGATCCTTGAAAATCAACTCAATCCACTTGCAGCTTCTTTGAGATTCTAGATTCTCACGGGAAAAAAAACTGTGATTTCACTTATATTATTTCTTGGTGTATTAATGTCCAACTTGCAATCAGTTCTAGCCACATTAATAATCTCCACCTATGATGTATTTGTTCTTGCCTCTCTACCTTTGTATATGCCATTCATCTCATCTGTAATTTCTTTCCCTTAACTTATGTTTTGGTTTCCCTTCTGCAAGTCAACAACAACAAAATCAAACAAGAAAATTCCATTCTAGGGTGTCATCTCCTTGACAACCTGAAACATTTCACTCATTCATCTGGATCCCCTGTGTGTCCAATACACATTCACATTCTGTGGTCATTTGCTCAACAAATGCTCAAACATCTTCTCATGTGTTTTCACTGAGTGTCTTCATCTCTGGTTGCACATTAAACTCACTTAGGGAGTTCATAACAAATACTGATGAATCTCCAGACCAAATAAACAGAATCGCTGAAGGGTGAGGCCAAGCTGAGGAAGTAAATGTTTAACAACTTGCTCTTCAGGAAAGAAAAAAAGTCCTGATTTGTAGTATTTGTCACTTTCCATGGTGTAACTAGTCCCACCATAATGGATTCCAAGCTACCTACTTGACATTACTGAACACGGAATTCAGAAGAGATGTTCACTATTTGCTCTCAAGGGCTGGTTCCAGCATGCCACTGGATACACACAGGCATATACATATAAATACATTTCTCAGATGTGGTGACTGTTTTTCTTTGTTTGACTCATCTTCCCTATGACACTAAGAACATGGATTGAATCAATATTAACAAACGACATAAGATTATTAATCTATAGTTCAGAGCCTGTGATGCAAATGTGAACTCTGCCTCATCCTTTGACTCAATGCACAGAATTATCAATTTACTTTATCTTGACTTTTGTACAGATAAAGGATGAGAGGCTAAATATATTTGGGTTCTCCTACTTAAAATGTCAAGTTTATATATATATATATATATTTTAAATACTGCTTACAGACATAAACACCAGGTCTTTTACACCCCTCTCCCACTCTCAGCTTTTAGGTATGGGAGCAGCAATGAAAATAATTTTTTTTGTGGTAACTCTGTTTTTATTCCACTTAAAGCTCATGTGTAATTGTTTGAAGACACTTCCCCTGGATATTTTCATGTGTTTAGAAGTTTCAATTCTCTTCTTAAGTGGCATTTTTAGAGAATAATAGACATATAAGATTGCCCAGGTAGTCTTTCCCAGGCAAGGCAACATTGACCTAAGAAAATAGGATGCAAGGTAGATTTTTAATGACTTCTAGGGAAAAAGATTCCATGGATACTTACAGTTACATAAACGAATTCTACTTAAAGAATTTGGTAGCTCATGACACTGCTCAATAACTTATTTTAGCAGGTTCAGCATGAGAGCACCTAGATCTCCAATTGACTATTTACATCCAGAAGGGAGGAGGACAGCAGGACATTCTTATACTTTAATAATGGCTCACATTCTTACCAATTATGATCAATTTAGACTTTAGTTTTGTTTTCTTCAAGATATGCTTCCTCAATAAATTTTTTTTTTTTTTTTTTTTTTGCTGTTTGTATGTATAGATTATAGTGAGGGCAAGATGCTCCAGGAATACTGGGCAAGAGACGAAGTGCTGTTTCCCAATTTTGATGTTGCCAAAAACTTCAGAGACTGTGATTCAGTTATTTAAATAAGATCTAAGAATTCAATCTGCAAATTAATATAACTTAATTTCCAAGTATTCCAGCATTCTTTGGAGTGTTTTGGGATCATCAGATATTATGAAATGGTTCAACGAAGAAATATGTTTCAGTCATGAATCATTAAATATGAGTCTGGTGTCAAGTCAACAGAATAAAGACAGTCAGTTGGGAAGGACAAAATTTGATGTTTAAGGATTGGTAAAACATAGGATAAGATAAAATGTTTGCTTTACATATGAGGCACCAAAATAAAATAATTTTGTTTTTTAAAGTATTTATATCTGTTTTGTACACTTAAGACCTTAAGTTTTGGGGGATTTTAGTGGTATAATTGCAGACTATATATTCCTGACTTTGAAGGCTAAAACACATTTTCAGGAATAATGCAAGATGATAATCAAAATGAAGGAAATACTAATTAAAGGTTTAGTTTGGGGACATTTTTCAGTACATATTTCGCTTTTTATATTAATTGGGAGGAAAAAAATAAATGTCTATCTCTTACCTGAGCAGGCTTCTTCTGAACAACTTGTTGTGGCTAAGGAGGAAAAGAAAAAGATATATTTTAAAAGAAAATATACATTATAGAAAAAATTAATTATACATATTTTAAATGTAGATACTTGTCTGCAGAGAAAAGAGGAAAGCGTAAAGTTCCGCTGGTTTATCCGAAGTTAAAAGTGTTTATACGTGGCCAGGCATGGTGGCTCACGCTGATAATCCCAGCACTTTGGGAGGCAGAGGTGGATGGATGGCTTGAGCCCAGGAGCTCTAGATCAGGCTGGCAACATGGTGAAACCCTGTCTCTACAAACAGTACAAAAATTAACTAATTAACTGGGTGTGGTGGTGTGCAACTGAGTCCCAGCTACTCAGGAGGCCGAAATGGAAGGCTCACCTGAGCCAAGAAAGGTCAAGGCTGCAGTAAGCCATGATCATGCCACTACACTCCAGCCTGGGTGACAGAGCAACACTCTGTCTCAAAAAAAAAGAAAACTGTTTATTCACAATCTCTCTATATTAAGGAAATACAGCATATAGGTTATCTCAATGAAAATAATTCCCAATGAAAGTCTGGCAGTACATGCCAACTATCTTGAAAGAAATGTAACCGTTTGATTCACTTTGTTTTTAGCCTATACATCACAAAACTGAGGCGTGAAGGTACCCAATTTGTTAATTTTTTTTTAAACACCTTCATTGAGACATAATTTACATACCACACAATTCGCTCGTTTAAAGTATATTTTAGTATATTCAGAGGTGTGCAACCATTACCACAATCTAATTTAGAACATATTCATCTCCTCTAAAAGAAATCTTGTGCCCATTAGTCCCACGCCTAAATGACCATGAATTGACTTTCTGTCTCTACAAATTTGCCTATCTTGACATTTCATGTAAGTGGAATCATATAATATATATAGAGTCTTTTGTGTGTGGCTTCTTTCTCTGGCCTAGGATTTTCTAAGGTCATCCTCGTGGTAGCATCAGTAGTTCATTCCTTTTTATGCTAAATAATATTCCATTGTATGGATATACCACATTCTACCTATCCATTCATTAGTTGGTGGACATCTAGGGTGTTTCCACATTTTGGCTATTATGAATAATCCTACTATGAACATTCATATACAGGTTTTAGTGCAGACATGTTTTCATTCTTGGGTATATACCTAGGAGTGGAATCACTGGGTCATATTGTAATTCTTTGTTTCACTCTTTGAGGAGCTGCCAGACAGCTTTCCAAAGCAGCTGCACCATTTTACAGTCCCCCCAGCAATGAATCTGGAGTTCCAATTGCTCCGTATAGATGCCAATGCTTGTTATTGTCTTTTTGATTATAGACATCCAACTGAGTGTGAAGTTAAACATCACTGCTGTTTCGATTTAAATTTCTCTCACAACAAATGATGTTGAGTATCTTTTCATGTGCTTATTGGCCATTTATATGTCTCCTGGGGTTGTTTAAATCCTTTGCCCATTTAAAAAAATTTGCTATCTCTTCATGACAAAGTTGTAAGAGTTCTTTTAATGTTTTGCATTCAAGTCCCTTATGATTTGCAAATATTTTCTCCTATTCTGTGAGTTTGTTCAGTTTCTTGATGTTATCACAGGAAGACTCTTATATCTGTATCTATTGTATGTGTAGAGCAAAACTCTCCTCTTTTGAGTGAAACATCCGAGAGAATGTTTTTCTGCCTGCTTAAATTAACTTTCCAATAGAGTACTAGAAAATACTTGTTATTACTTTGGCATTATAAAAGGTGGATTTGAAGCCTGGGCTTTTCAATGGATTATTTACTTCCAGTCCTCACTCTCATGTCTGAATATAAACCTGCATTATTCTATCTACACATCACTGAGATTTCTGCGTACAACTGAGCTACTCTGATGTGGATAGTGACTTTCTTGCACCAATGAAAAATAAAATTGTTGCAGTTCTCCCAAATAACAGCAGTTAAGATACATTCACTAGATCAATGAAACCCCTCTTCATTCATTCTGAGAGCCCCTTCCTCTCAGAGGTACAGTGGTTTATTGCTGGTACATTAAAACTTCCATATAAAAATCATCAGAGCTTCTTTTTTAGATGGACAAGATAAAAAGAAAATAAATGGCAAAGTACTTCTGCTCAAAGGAAAAGACATTTTTCCGTTTGACTTTAAATCACAGTAGAGAAGACGTCATCATAAAAGCCCAAGTTTTGAGATGATGTTTTATCCAGGGGGAATTGAGCCAAGAATGATGAAGACTTCTTGCCTCTTAGGACACAAAAGCATGGGCTAAGAGAGGGTTCATTTCCAAAGGGTCATTTGTAAGAAGAGAGCACTCTTCTTCCTCCCCTTTTTTTTTCCTGCTGATTACACCTGTACACATGTTTACTCCCAAACCGTTTCAAATCCACACACACATTCTTGAAGGCTGACTGGTTCCTACTGCTCAGAAATCCCCCTCCTTTTTTGGCTGAGGCTCCCGCATTCATGTGACTCCTGCACACTGCGGCTCAATGAAATCTTCTGAAAGGGCTGCCAGCTCACCCAATTTTCCATGAATTAGGTCCTGACACTTCAATGAGGGGAAAGACAATGTCTGAATCCCTGCCAGCCCTGGCTCCCGGCCTAGTCCGTGTCACGGAACTTCTACCAGCTACCCTCAGACACAGCACTTCATACTTCTCAGACCACCAAACAAACAGACCCTTGAATACTTTCAATGTTAGTTGGGGTTATGGCTGCCAGGATGTTTTCCAAGCCTCTGGCACCCAATGGCTCCAGACTGTGCCGAGAAAGTTTTTGTTGTTGTTATTTTGTTTTGTTTTTATTTTTATGAATGGCTTTGGTAGAAAACGCAGACTGAAGCATAATACTACCACCATTCATAAAAAGGGAAAGGAAACAAACTGCTGTCTGGAAAGGTTTTTGGACGCCAAAAAAACTACAAGTCTCTTATCTTCCTTGAGGCATCTCTCAGCTCAGAACTAAGCGTCGATGCTTAGAAACCAGTTGCTCCTCGGGGTTCTTGGCATTAAAAACACTACTGGCCACCGTATTTTTATAAGATCTGAATAATATCAATGATGCATATTAATCTTTTGTGTCGTTAACAGTAAATTTTCATGCACCTTAATACATGAGTAATATTTTGCACATGCATTTCCTGTATAAAAGCTAAAATCCTTTATATTTTTAACATCTGCCCCTTTGTGATTGGGAGGGCCCAGGCCTTAACTGTTTTCATTTTCTCACAGGGAAACCAAGGCATAGGGAATTTAAATAATCTTCTGAGATAATGTTCTAAATCTAAAACAACCCGAGTCTACCGATTCTCTTAATCTCCGATATAATGCTCTGAAGAAACCCCGTCTGTTCCTTGGGAAAAAAAAAAAAAAAAAAAAGTAAAACCCAGATCCAATCCAGGAGAAGCTGTGCTTCCCGGCTTTGATTTTCATCTCCAGATTGCTCAGCAGGGCCTAGCTCTGATTCCTCCAGGTTGCTGATGAAAAGTGAATCCCAGGGGATAAGAGCGAGGCCTGCCAAGTCCAGCTGCGTCACCTCAGTTGGAGATTCTTCCTTCATTATCAACGGTGGAGGGGCTGAGTCCCTCTTAAAGGTGTGGACATCATAATGACTGTTCTAGTGAACAGATAGCAAAGCCTTTCAAGTTGTTTATTTAGACAAATCTGATGATTCCATTTCTAAATGTGCACAGAGGGAGTTTATACAATTTAGACTCTTGGTCAGCTTGGCATGCAAACCCTTTAAGGCACTGAGATTTTGAGTTCATTATGTTGAGACTATTGCACCTTTCAATAAGCTTGTAATGAAAATCCTCTCATTCCATGGTTGCATTTAAACTTCTAAAATACAACGTGGTGAAATAGAGCTTCCTCCCAGAACAAAACATCAATAGCACCATCAACAAAATCACCAAGGGACTTTGAAGAAATGCGCTGGATTCATAGATGTTAAAATAAAACTGTGTCTGGTTGCAGTGGCTCGTGCCTGTAATCCCAGAACTTTGGGAGGTTGAGTTGAGGGGATTGCTTGAGCTCAGAAGTTTGAGACCAGCCCTGGCAACCTAGTAAGACCTCATCTCTACTAAAAATAATTAGCCAGGTGTAGTGGTGCATGCCTATAGTCCCAGCTACTTGGGAGGCTGAGGTGGGAGGATTGCTTGAGCCTAGGAGGTTGAGGCTGCAGTGAGCTATGATCGCATGGGTGACAGAGCAAGACTCTGCCTCAAAAGAAAAAAAAATGGTGAGAACTCAAATACCCCATCAATTGAATAAATCATGTGAAGATTAAGAGGGGCTCTTTCTAACCACATGGATTTCAGCGAGTAGCTCTCTGCAGTCTAGCCCTTAGAATGGACTAGCTCAGCCACAATTGAAAGTACAATGCTTAAGCAAATAAATATCATTGTTCAAGTCTATACAAATAGCTTAGGGTACAACATGCTAAGAACTGTAGAGGATAAGCAAAAGGAAAGGACATATGTTTGGATTTCTAAGGTCATGCAGCAAACCAGCATTTCTCCAAACGGAAGAAAAAAAGTTACAGAATTTTTAAAGTCCACAGATTATTTGGGTTTTTAAGATTTTGTAGAGAGACACTTGTGTAGGAAATAGTCTGCCATTCCACCTATTTCAGAGAGTTCTTCAGCCCTCCTAAGAATACAATCTATGGTTCCAGGAAGTCTAGGTACTTTAAAGCTGATACTCAGACAGCTAAGCCACTCCTTCTGGTAGGTATTGAAAGAAAATCCTTGCTAACAAAGGACCCAGACATTAGTAGTTCATTTTAGTACTAATCTAAACATTAAATAAAAAGAGGCTTGAGTTGAGCTTACCAACTTAATTTTTTAAAAAATTAGTCACAGTGTATGGTAAAGCAAACATGATTATTATGCAAAGGGTCTTAAGATGACCTTAGAAAGAAAGAAGCCCTTCACATTGGCTCTCTGTGCAGATGAGTCTCTGGGTTTAATGTTAGCAGCAGAATTTTAATATAATTAGATCCTTTGAATCTTGTCAGCCAATAGGAGGTGATTTTGCCCACTTTGTTTTAAAATCATATAATTTTGTTTTAAAATCATATGACCATTGTTCAATCAGTAGGTACTTCTGTGCCTTAGCATAATCTTTTTTCATGTAGATTGCTTTCTATTCTCATAGAAATATAGTATAAGACAGATCTAGCTATTTACTAAAAAAGAATGAAAAAACTCTAATTTCTACAAAAATTCCTCAGTGAAAGTTAGATTTTGGGGGCCTTTCACACTCACAAAATAACATCTCACAGGACAATCTGTTATTTAAAGTTGTAAGTTAAATATGGTGTCAAATTAAAATGTTCATGCAAAGATATTTGTTTTTGAACTTCCAAAAGAGTCTTTTAGATGTAAGCCAGCTCATTGAACTAGAGAGGTTTATGATCATGTTTGTATCCACATGAGTGTAGCCAGTTTTATCTGTCTGAACTGACAGATGAATGTATCCCTATCATACGGATAGCATTTCAATAAATACATAGACCTATTGATCAATCACTTCACTGCTTTCTAGACCAAATCGACAGATTATTTATGGGGGAAATGTCTCAAAATATTGAATAAATAGACATAGTTCAAATTCTAGACAAGTAATCATCAAATCTGTAAACACTCCAAATGGCTGTGAACCATCAAGGCCAGCAGCAGCTTCGACTTGTGTGGTTGGGGCACATGGATGGGAGTACCTTTTGACTTGCGGTGTGAACAATAATATCCTTCTTCACCCTTTGACCAAAGTGATTTAAAGGTTTAAAACATCCACCTTTCTATCTGTATAGAACATTCAACAAGATCCACTTTCATTTATGTGCTGTGAAATATGCTCTCATCCTCAGAAATTTCACAGTGCTGTCCTGAATATATTTTCTTTGAATCTGACATTTACCTGGCTGAAGGAGGATGACCATTGTCAAGAATTTGCCTTTCATGAAATGATGTGATCGACATACTTGTTCATGGCCTTCCAGATTTACAGTTTTAAAACTTCAGTATTCCAAAATGTCAAGAACTGTGTTTGGATCACTTTTCAAAAATTGAACTTCATGCTTTGGAGGCTTTGAACCACTTTTTTTTCTAAAGCATAAGAACCTCCCCACTCCTTTTATGTTGGATCTTACGTGGAACCCTACAATAGAAAGCAGACAAAATGGTACTTCTGAGATTCATTCACATGGCTTCCACTCCAACCCATCTCTGCCCTCCCAGGATGCCCCTGAGGCCCCTCAATGGAAAGCTGGAGCTCCAGGAGAGGTTGAGTAAAAAAAAAAATCTTAGGGCTAGGCATGGTAGCACATGCGTTTAGTCCCAGCTACTTGGGAGGCTGAGGCAAGAGGACTCTTGAGTCCAGAAGTTCAAGGCTGTAGCATGTTATGATCATACCTGTGAGCAATCATTGCATTCCAGCCTGAGCAACATAGCAAGACTCTGACTCTTAAAAAACAAAAATCTCTGATTTCTGATGCAAATCCTCCTGCAGACCTGTATCACCAGGACAGGTGGAGGCAAAGCATCTTCATAGCATTCACTCCATGTGACTCATACTATCAGGTTGAGCCCTATGAACTTGCATTTTTGTAGGTCAAAACCAATCAATTATCAGCAATTTCATATGGTTTAATCCCATACAATCAAGGTAAGGCCTTTCTAATTCAGTAAGAGTAATTTTTGTGACTTGTCACTAAGCTGTACTAGCCAACAGATTTCTGTACCTTCTATGTACCTCTTTGTACCTTCTGAGATCCTGTACTCAATTTTCTTGCTCACTCCTCTCCAGCCTGGATCCTGCCTCTTACACTTATTTTACCAAAGGCAGCCAGATTGCGGTGAAAGAATGGATTGGCCTATACCAGGTTTGATGTTCCAGTTTCTCGCTTACGCTGTGGTTCTTCTAGAGTAGCAGGACTGTCTTTATGGCCATCTGGCTAGATTCTCATACCCACTCCAAATCCAACTGAACACTACCTCTTCATTGAAACTGGATGGCTGGCATTGTATATAACACTTCTCTGTAGCTATCTAGGGAAGGTCTAGAATGAAAACTATCACTTTGAATTAAATTTAAAATTAACAGTCAACTCAGACACTGATTAGATATAGGGGAGTTGAGTCCCAGGTGTTCTATAATAGTAAGGGGTCCAAAAGTTTTAATGTACCTAAGAAATGTATTTTGATAATTAGATAGGAATATATCTGATGTTTGAAGGATTTCTTTCAGATCGAATGTTGATGCAACGTTGTGAGGATGAGACTCAGCTATAGCTAGCTATACAAATCACACCTCTAGGCGCCACTCTTCTTGGGTTGAAAGCTTTTCTGTTTTAGTGGCTTCCTCAGTTGGGAATGAATCTGCCCCCTAGTAATGGGAGGCTTTGGTAAAGAGGAGAAACCATCTACCAGGAGTAGCTAGTGCGAGTTTTCTCTGAACCTAGAAAAAACCTAGATTAGGTCTTAACTTCCATTCCTTGTGCCTCCTGTGTACATTTTGAGATGACTGTGCAATGTGTGTACACATGTAGCCACGGGTGGTTACAATTCAACAGTAACATCTGGCCCTTATGGTGCAAAGGAGATTTTGTAGTTCTCTGTACAAAGTCTCCTAAGAAGTGATAAATCTATGGGGGAGTTTTGGCAAAATTTCTGGAATTTCTGCTTGGTATTGTGGAAAACGGGAAGTGTTCTTTATTTTCTATTCTACTTGGCTTTGCGCTTAGACTTTAATGCAAAAGACAAAACTAAGCATCATTTCAAAAGTATTTATTGGATTATTATAGCAAAGTGCCCTCACTGCTTCTGGCTTCGTTTCATCTGCTCAAGGATAAGAATAGCCACAAACTGCTCTAGTTAGTGTTGATTAACATCAGACTGCGCGTGTGTGGCAATGAGCCACAGCAGCTCTCATGAGAACAGATTGGAGGCGCGGATACTTTGGAGGTTTTGCCTTCCCTGTGGTGCCTTTCAGACACCTTTGGAATGGAGTGAAAAGACCAATGGAAAGCCCTTTAAAAATCACAGTGTCATGATTAGTTTCAAAATCCATCCTTCTGTAATCTGACCTGATGAAGTGGTTCATTGGCTCATCAAATACTAATTGATATTTGAACTATATGACAGACAGGAACTGGGTATAGAAAACAAAGAAGAAATCTTTCAGGGAGCCCAGAGTCTAATGGGGGAGACAAATGAAAAACAGATATTAGAGTATAATGTGGAATTTTAGAATAATATTTTTTTCCTACAATGTTTTTTAAGCGTGGGGAGGCATACTCATCAAATATGAGCAAGATAAATTGTAGGAAAAAGGAGATGACTATTTTCTTTATAATTGGTAAAATGAGAAAGTAGAGATAAGGTCACTGAAAAAAAATTCAAGCAGAAATCTGAAGACAAAGTAAAAGAAAAGTATCAATTTTGCCCATCACAAAGAAATACAGTAAGAAAGAAAATTTCTTTGCTTTCACTGTGGAAAGTTAAAGATTACAATTAAGCGTAACAAATTAGAAGACAAAAGATACAGTTTGCAGATAGTGTTGTCAAACCATGGTTAGGGTTAAGGTGATGGTCTGGTGTGCTCCCGAGTTACAGCTGTTTAATAGGCATTTTTGTTTTATAGGAGATGGTTGTGCTTTGAGGAACATAACGCAGTCTGAAGTAAACAGTCACACACAGGTGAAGTAAAGAAATACACAGTGTCAGGAGTTGACTTTTCATCTCAATTTTTACGATTCTCTAAGATTTCAGGGGAAAAATCCACTCTTAGTCAAAAAGTGGAGTGAAAATTGTGAGATTAATGTTACTTCATAGAAAATAATGAATGTTTCAGTTCTATTTCCCTATGCTACAAGTTTTCAAAAAAGAAACACTATATATGTATATATAGATACAGATTATTTATTCTATATGTATTTCTTTTTCTCTGCGTATGACCATTCACAAAGCTAGGTCACTTTGCACATACACATGTGCTTAAGAGCCAGCACAGGAAAATGAATAAATATTTGAACTGCCATGCTCTAGCTTTCACAAATCAAACATGTATGCATAGATGCTATAGCCTAAGTGCAAACTTTAGCTAATGTCAACTTCAGCCAGATAGAAAGACTAATTTGTGTTCAATATTAGATGAAAAGGAGGCATCTATATGAAATAATGGAAATGAAATTAGATGCTATTGGAGATTACCAATAATTAATACCCAGATTTGTTGTTAATACTCCAATTACGTTGGCAATATACTTAAAAGTCCCTTTAAGATATTTATCTTCTTGCTATTTGGCCAATTATTCAGATAGTGATTGTATTAAATTGGATCAGGACTTGAACTAGATATACCCAATTTGACATGTAACATGTATATCTTTTCTTGTACACTTGCCCATAAGCTTATAGAAATAATGTAATTTTTAAAACAGTTCTTATTACTATCATTCTGACTAAAGAGATTTAGAATCAATACTCAGAAAATTTCTTTGGTTCCAAGAACATTTGCCCAGTCTTAGACTAAACATTTGAAAATGGTTTTACGAAATGATTTTACTATCAAGTATTTCCCAGCAGCTATAACAGTTACACATGGAAACTGAATTTAAAAAGCTGAATCATGATTTTAGGCATTTCCTTTCCTTAAGGAAAGAGTCAGTAAATTTATTTGTAATCTCTTATGTTCTCAAGGACTACAAAGGGATAGTTTACGGGTTGAGCGCTCTATGATAATTAACTGAGTCATATCTCTCCTAGAATCCTAATTTAGCACTATTTTCTTGGCACTAGTTTAGGGCTGACTTTAGCAGTTGAGTTGTTTTCCTTGGAGGAAGCTTAATATTCAATCCCAGAAATGTTAACTATTCCCGAACATTAGCTTATATCCTTAATGTTTTTAAACAGTTGTGGAAGTGAGTTCTTTCTGCTACATTCTCACACTTCCACAGTGACCCTGATACCCTGTTCTTTCCAGAGGATACCTTCTTCCTGGGCCTTCCTTCACAATCTTCTCTGGATTGATGACTTTTCCTCAGAAGCTGTAAATTTAAAAATCTCCATTCCCTTTTTCAGAAAATCAAATACTTCATTTGGCTTGTCTCCCAAATTTACTCTATCTCAAGCCAAAGTGGAGCTTCAGGCAACTGTCTTGAACTACCTAACTTAGCTGAACTTCTCTAAAATTGATGATTCTGGGATCAGCATTCTGTTAACTTAAAAACTGCTTATCTTTGTTTAGCATTCTATAGAATATTCCAGAAATCTCTCTCTCTGAACTTTGCTTCACGATCACATCCATGGAATCAAACATTCTTTCATTTCAAGATAAGATGACATGAGTTTTCATTTTATTTATATCGATCATATGATAATAATACAGTGACACATAGTTTGTAGAGTGATTTAAAAGTGCACTGTCTGATTTAACCCTTACAACAACCATGTATTACCATTCAGATTCACGCATGCAGAAGTTGAATCCAAAAGACAGTAACTGACTTGCAAAAGATTCCAAAGTCAGTATATAATAAAGCTAAAAAACCAGCCCAGGTTGTATAGCTCCACATCTTTTTTCCCTTTCCACTATTCTACATTGCCCCAGAAAAGAATTTTGGGCAATTATTCAGCATATTCTGTGCTTTTTATTTTCTCATGAAAAAAATCAGTGTTATATGCAACCATCCTCTTTTATCTATAAAAGTAGCATCTGTTTTTAAAAACATAATAAAAATCTAGTTTTCTAAGACTATGATTTCACTAAGAAGAAAAATGACCAAATAAGGAGAAAAACTGCATTTTTAATGTAACAATTTAAAAGATCTTAGTTCAAAAGAATGTTTCTAATATATTTAAAGGACAAATCAGCATTAAAATACTATTTTTATAATAACTTTGCTCTGAAAAAAGTTTTCTCATCAAAAAGTTCAAGATGTTTTAGAAATATAAATAGCATCTTGTTTCTCACTAGATTTCTATAAAAGTAGAAATCCTATCCTGCTATTCTTATTTATAGCTATATCTATCTATACTTTCTTTAATCCTTTTATTTCTATTATTCCTTGTGAAAACCCAATAGAAAAGAAATTCAGGTAAGGCTATGAAAGCTAAAATATCCGTGATAGATGTTAATGACTTATTTTTGTTTTTTTCTCTCACTTATCACTTGCTATAATATTTGATTATGTTACAAATGTTAGCTATAAATTCCATGGTATCTATGATATAGAAAATATACAGGCATAGTTCCCATATCCCTAAACTTTATAATCTCATATATTACATATTACTGTGACCAAAATATGAGGAAGAATAAAAATGCTTGTTCCTCATACAGATGCCATACAGGTTCTTCCCATAATGATGTAGGCCCATCTACATCATCATACCTCTCCCCTTCTCATCCATGTGACTTTCTACTCAAGAAGTCTTCACATCTCTTGCCTTTAATCCCTTGTCCAGTCTGGTCTCTGTGATCACTGGCTGGTGCTCTTGTGCATGTGTTCATTTCTTTAGAATGCTACTATCCATGACATTATTTTTCACTCATGATATATAAATACATATTGCCATACAGAGGAAGTTATTTAAAACACTCCATTTAAAACTTGTATGTGGCAGGGCACTGTGGCTCACGCCTGTAATTCCAACACTTTGGGAGGCCAAGGCAGGTGGATTACCTGAGGTCAGGAGTTTGAGAATAGCCTGGCCAACATGGTGAAACCCTGTCTCTACTAAAAATACAAAAATTAGCTGGGTGTGGTGGCGGGTACCTGTAGTCCCAGCTACTTGGGAGGCTGAGGCAAGAGCATCACTTGAACCCAGGAAGCAGAGGTTGCAGTTGCACATGGAAACTGAATTTAAAAAGTTTATATATATATATATATATATATATATATATATATATCTCACACACACATATATGTATAATATGCACATATGTGTATATATACACATATATATACACATTATATACAGATATTATATATAATATATATACATATATAATACATACAGATGCATAAATACATATATATAATATTTATACATATTTACATTAAGGCACAATTACTAGTCAAAGCTACCGATGCACCACTTAATGCTCCAGTCTCAGAGAAGCTGTGTTTACAAACGTTGAGCGGACCATGCCACCAATGGAAAATTTCAGGGAGAATCTTCCCAAGGCAGGGAAATTGGCCATCCACTTGACTCACTCAGTCCCTACCATGCTTCTAGTCTTCTGGAAGAAGTAAATATTCAAAAAGGTTTCCAACTAATTTCTAAGTCCTCTTATTGCCTGCAAGAACTCCTCCTCCTCTTTTAGCTCTTCTTCCTCAAGTGCTAAGCGATACCATGCCTTCCATACATCTCATAAAAGAGTGTTTGTTATAAATGCTGATTCTTGGACATGACTCTCAGATTTGAGAGGCCCAGTGACCTGCTTGGGAGGCTGAGGTGGGAGAATGGCTTGAACCTAGGAGTTTGAGATCAACATGGGCAACATGGCAAAACCCTATCTCTACAAGGAGGTACAAAAATTAGCTGGGTGTGGTGGCACATGCTACCCATTTGATAGTTGTAGTCTCAACTACTTGGGAGGCTGAGGTGGTAGGATCATCTGAGCCTGGGGAGGTTGAGGCTGCCATGAGCTGTGATAGTTCCACTGCACTCCAGCCTGGGTGACAGAGTGAGACCCTGTCTCTAAGTAAATAAACAAATAATTAAAAAGAAGCATTGTCATGGGAAAACAATGCTTACACACTTACATTTTTTTTTCTCTAACAAGGCAGTTGTTAGCATGAGACGGTTACTTTTTTGGAGTTTCAAAAGTGATCAGATGAAAATGAGTATATTTTAAAATACATATTAAATATGCTTTGATCTCCCCATATTTCCTGAAGATCAGTGTATGTAACGAGGGCTAGTGGTTATCCAGTCAATTTATAAGACTGTAACTAATGAATTTTGATGATTCTTAAATAGCCCACCAAAGAAAATTAGTCCTGTATGCTCTTGGGTAAAACAGGGAACCCCAACTCAAATTGATTTAATAATAAGGATGTTATTTACTTAACATAACAAAAAGCCTGGAGATGATGCACCTTTAAAGTTGGTAAATTTAGTGGGTCAAGAAATATCGGATCTCTTCCAACAGTCCCTGCAAATTTCACAGCCCTCCTTAACAGGCCAGATCTGCCTTACAAGGGGAATGGGACCAGCATGACCACCTTGGACAAATCAGATTTACCCTGGGGCCATGGAGAGGGTCACTTTCTTTGAACAAAAAAAGCTGGGGAATGGATAGAGAGTAGCAACAGGTTTGGCTTTGAACATTTTACTATTCTCTGTGCTGGTTTGTCTTTGAGGATTGGTGAGAAGCAAGCACCCTCTTGACTCTGAAATCAGCTGCACAAGATTTTTCTTTGCATTGTTTGTCCAGGACGAGGGCATAAAGTTTTTGCCTTTGTCAAGTTGTTTCTGAGGAGGTAGAACAGTCCTCTTTGTAGAACGTACATGTTTCAGTTTTACAGTTATTATGGAGATGGTGTCAGTGGTTTTTGCTTTCCTGGTCTGTTTGGAATTTTCCTCTGGTAAATCCAGATTTGTGGACCAAAGGGTGTAGCTGTTCCTGACAGCTAGTTAATGAGTGTGCCATACTGCCTAAAACCCAGCTGTAACTCATTGGTCATGTCCAAAAGGAATTCCAGAGATGGGTAGTAAATAACTAACATGAGCTTCTGCCCACATTCTGGAAGCCGACTAAATGTCTGCTGACTTTTAATGGGAGTCAACTGCAGTTCTGCTTGGTTACATTGAAGAAGAGCAGAACCTGGGGTTGTGCTTGGGGCCGTCTGCTGCCCAGTCATAACTATTCTCTTTGTTTCATGCCGCTCTTCCGGCTCCTTGTCAGTTCAGCAGGGGAGTATCCCACTCTAGGAACAAGTTGTCTATTGAAATGAGATGCTTGTCTCTCTGCAGATGCAGTGGTATTCAAGTCCTTGGCTCTAGATAATACACAGTTTGGTATGTCTGGGCTTATTGCCAGATGTGCAGGTATCTCTGGCGGTAGTAGCTTTTTAAAAAACTAATTTTTTTAAATAAAGGAAGGATGTTTGTAAGGTGCTATCTCTGATTGTAGTTGCTGTTTCCAGGATATGGAAGTTACTTTGGAGTATGACAGGGGCAGCTTTTTGGCCTTGGGAAAAATTCTCCTCCAAATAACTCACTGGACTTTGTAAGGGTTAGGAGGTGACATCTTGGTACCTGGTGAGTTCCATTCCCTTCACATACAGGGAAAAGAAGTTAAAGATAGTGGGGAAGTACAGGGCTTTAGGGCCAGAAAGACATCTAAGATCAAGTATGAGACCAGGTATGCATAAGCTGCGTGAGCTGGTAACAATTTAAACTTCAGTTTCCTTCATTGTATAAAATGGATCCTTCATTGGGTTGTTGGGGTGATTAAATATGATGAGTGCCATTAAAGTGCACAGCACAACTGCTGGCTGTAAGAACTTAAGAAGCGTTATTTAATAGCACTAT
Organism: Cacajao melanocephalus; assembly: GCA_963573385.1. NCBI lineage: Eukaryota > Metazoa > Chordata > Mammalia > Primates > Pitheciidae > Cacajao > Cacajao melanocephalus. Next base: position 119,152 of record CAUYLG010006993.1, on the reverse strand, counting down.
GGAGGGTGGCGGTAATGGCATTAGTAGTCACAGTAGCATCAGTGGTCATGCAATCCTTATTGTTTATGATTTGCAGTGTTCAATATCAAAGAATGAGGTATCAGTGTGGCGAATGACTACAGGTCTCTCTGTATTATCAATGTAAAACCTACACTCTCTGATTTGCAAATTTGTCACTTAAGCCTTGCCGTTTCTGTGGCCTTTGGGATTCCAGTTTCAGCTGCACAGGAATATGCATGGCAACTAGAACAGGATTTTTTATGTGCTTTGTTCACCTAACTTGAGCAGGACAATGGCAATTTCCTTTGTATTGTGTGACGCAGAGTTCATAGGCATACATTTCACAAAGATGTTATCTAGACTGATTTCCTTCATTCAGCTCTAGCCTGGCTATTTAAAGTACTTGATTTGTGGATAGGGATATCCTCCCCCCACATTCTTATAAAGCCAAAAAAAAAAAAATGAATGGAACAAAAGATATACAGAGAGAGCAAAGAACACACGCATTCATAATATTAACAAGGAACCATTACTTAATAGTAAAAGGAAAACGTCTTAATAATAGTGGCTTGCAAACTGCATCTGACCCACAGATTCCATTTGTGAATGGATCCAGCCATGTGAACATTAAAGCTATATGTATTAGGCATGTATGAGAATTCCCTGTAGCTTTTTTTTCATAATATTACTGTAACAGGACGCTGCATCAAGAATGCAATGCCTTAAGCACTTAACTCCTACCCTGCAAGACTTTACAGCTTAAAGTACTTCCCTTGTTCTCCTATCTTCAAAACACCCTGGGCTGCTGGGAAAGAGATCCAGACTTTAAAATGTACTATTGTCTAAGATTGCTTTTGAAAAGAACATATATTTTATAAACGTTAATTAATGACTACCAATTATGTTTCAGGATTTAAAATTTAAAAAAAAACACTTCTTTTTCTTCAAAAATTACCACTCTCTAAAAATAACTCTCAGCAAGTTACAAAATTAGAATTTCATTAAAAGCAAATTTAATTCTTCTGTGTTTAAAGTTATGTGTCGTTTACAAGCTACCTTTAGTATGCTAAGACTGTTAAAGAGTCCAGAGATACACTTTTCTCCAAGATCACAACAGTAAGTATTCACACTATGATATCTGCATGTGTGTTATGCACACAGAAAAAAAAAGAAAAACCCAAATTCAAACAGACGCCCTTAGGCTATAACGAGCATGTATAACACACTGCAATTATGCAGATATTTCTGTCAAAGATATGTCATTTACTCAACAAATTTTCAAGTAGCTACTCTATACTTAGATGACTAACAGATTATTCTCAAGCAACTGTTAAGCAACCATCTGATAGATCACATTCAACTATAAGTTCACTGTTTAACAAGTTATAATGGTGCTAATAATTGATAACATTCCCTATATACATATAAGCTTAGAACTAAGCTAATTTTTCAATCTATTGTTTGACATTAAATGGAACACAAAGCTAATATGGAAGAGCCTGAATGTTGGAACAGTCTAATTTTCTTGACGCTTCCCCAACAGATGCAACAACTACAGTATCTTCAGGTTGCAAAGCCATACAGGCTCTCCCTTCTACTGGGAGGCAAGAAAGCCTCTCTTTGAGCTGTGGTGACAGGGTTATGTAGGAGGACCAAGGAAAGGAGATAGGTTTGGTTGCTCTTCAGTTCAGAAGCCATCACCGCAGGCATCTGCAACTTGCTGCTCTTCACTTTCTGCTCTCACCACTGGTGAAAGAAGCCATTGATTCCTTCTCTTACTCTTAAGTCCTGCAGGGTAACACCTGCTTGGCTGCCACAGAGATGTCTGGGTCTCCTGGCACCTTTATGGATACTCACCACTCATGCAAGGTCTTCAGCCAGAAGAAGAAATCAACAGCCAGCAGCATGAAGAATGCCAGCCTCTAGGTTGAGCACTTTCATTCACAGTTCCTCAACCTATGTGCAAATGACTTTAAACTGAGGAACTTCTATTCATGTGAAGCATCAGAACAGAAGTGCCTCAGTTCTGCTCATTACAAACAGATGACATTTGTGGGTGTTCCAATGGCCTTTATAGAGAAAATGGAGGCATGATTTGGTAGAAAACAGAGGCCAAGCCTCTCAGGAAGACAGATTTTGTATTCTCTGTTTATAGCCACACCAGATAGTAAAATCACAGGAATGTAGATGGACAAGTGGGCTGGAGTATAAAAGGAACCATTCTATAGCATGAATTCCAGTATTCTCCTAATGAAAAGCAAAAAGACTGAAGCACAGAAAGATGCTAATGTTATTAGAGAATATGGTCATTGCTATACAAGTGGAAAAAGTGAGCATGGAAAAATGTCATTGGATCCATGCAATACTGGTTTTATCCCCCTACTCGCCTGTATTTTATCAATGGTTACAAAGTGCCACTGTTGAAAATCTGTATAAATTCACAATTACTCAAATTATATGGAATAATATCTCACAATGTAGCCATTTAAATCTGAATTAAAGTATTTAGAATGTATTCTCTTTAAGTGGCATTTTTTTTTTTTTTTTTTTTTTTTAGATGGAGTTTCACTCTTGTTACCCAGGCTGGAGTGCAATGGCGTGATCTCGGCTCACTGCAACCTCCGCCTCCTGGGTTCAAGCAATTCTCCTGCCTCAGCCTCCTGAGTAGCTGGGACTACAGGCGTGCGCCACCGTGCCCAGCTAATTTTTGTATTTTTAGTAGAGACGGTGTTTCACCATGTTGATCAGGATGGTCTCGATCTCTTGACCTCGTGATCCACCTCGGCCTCCCAAAGTGCTGGGATTATAGGCCTGAGACACCGCGCCTGGCCTAAGTGGCTCTTTTGAAGAAGATATGAGAATTCCTTATTCTTTGAGGGCTACTGTTCAGTGAATATACAAACAAATGTAATGTTTTTGTACTACTGCAAGCTGAGACAGAAGAGGAGGTAAGATATGGTTGATATAGGAGTTTATAGAAGAGTTAGGTGGCTTTTTCTGAGAACTCATATCTGGGCATACTCTGTCCCAGGAGGACAATTCAATATTACTGATAAAATTGGTCTATGTTGGCATTGCTTTCTTCACTCTATTCTGGTGTTTGTTAGTGAATCATGGCCCCATTGGTTCAAACAAATTAAGGACAGCTTAACTGTTCTTACAAATGGTAAGTATACATTTAGTGATTAAGAAAAAAGTGTCACTTTTGCTTACTGCTTATAGAGTGCACGCCAGTGTTTAAAAAGATAAAGACATTTTTGATGGATAGCTCCCACTATCTTTTATATTTATTCTTTCAGTCAACAATAATTTTAGAATAGACTTACCTATACATAGCTACTGAAAGGTACAGTTTGGTAAATTTTTAAAATAATCTTTTTATCCTTTGGCATTAATTACCTCATTCACTGAATGGATCATTCAGTATACAAAATGTTATTACAAAATGGATTTCATAAGGAATGCAATCTATTTTGCACACTATAGTGATTGTTTACGCAGGATAAATTAAAGGGGTGCTTTGCAATATCACTTATGCTTAAAGAACAAAATATTAAGGAGACTTAAAGAAAACTTACACCTTAGTTTTGTGTCTGATCAAGTATTTACAATCTTTGGTACAATAATAAAAACACACTTTCATGGAGTTCTGCAAAGGTCTTTCCTGTTTATCAGTGTGCATAGGAAGATACCATGTTTACAAAGCACGGGCATGTCCCCAGGTTACACTTGGCAGCTGGTAATGAATGAAGCACACATTTCAAACCTATGCTTGTCTACCTCCAAAGGCATTATACTAGATAGGAGTGTAGTGATGATAAAGAATTCGTAAGAATGTAACTCATCTCCTAAATATCCTAGCTGAACTCCTCAAAGTGATGAGGAATGCTCCTGTGTCACAGCCCAAGAATAAACTTAGCATATATAGGACAGAGATGTAGTAAAAAAAATACAAGTTGGTGTCTGTGGTGTATTCCCAAGATGCCAGAATCACTGATGTTTTCAATGGCAGTGGCAAGAAAAACCTCATTGACTATAGTCATTGCAATAATTGTTTTTTAGAAAGTGAGGACGCCCTTTTGAAAGATGGCTGCTTTAGATTTTGTCTTGAACACAAATTTTGCAGACAGTGGACTTTCCACAATGCCCAGAGGGTCCTGTTGCTGCACAGCTTCCCTCCAGTTTCACAAGAAAGTGGCCAATGATTTAAAAAATAAAAAAATAAAAATAATTAAAAAAAGCACTCTCCTAGCTGTAGCACTATTCAAGGAGGGACAGGGCATCACTGCCTGGTGGTAAATACATTCTACACTATTTATGACCCACTAACTCTATCTGTAATTACAGCAGTGTCAGTGATCCTATACCCAAATCAAGATGTACAGAATTGAAACTATCCTTTTAACTATCCATTGAACTTGTTTATTCATTCATTTTATTTTCATTTATTCAACATACATTCACTGAGTGCTTTCTATACACCAAGCACCAGAGTGAGTACATAGTTCCTGGCATAGAGCCAGCACTCAAGAAATGAGAAAGGAAGAAAGAATGAAAGAATATGACCTTTGTCACCTGAGAAGTCTAGTGATGCTTATGTTAATGATCAAACATTATCAAGAGACACATAAAATTACATTCAGTGAATTCATAAATGTAGTTTGAGACACAAATATCATGCACATTGGCTGAATTTTCATATACAACCACATTAACAAAATTTGAAGTTAAAATTTGAAGGCAATAACTCAACTATCTGGAAAATAAATATCCTCTGAGATCCCAAGATTAGATGAGCATTTACAGTACCCAGTTTTAACTCCAGCTCTCACTTCCTCTTCCTTCTGGGAAGAAGAGATACAATGACAATTAATGTGAACCTTACATGAAATATAACCATCTTGCTTTCTACTTCTTAGAATGAAAATGCAGATTTCTTGTGCTCTAAAACCCTGCCCTGGAAGCCAAATATATGCTATTGAACAATTAAAGAATGAAGGTAACCAGACTATCCAAGTTTTAATAGTTTACACTACTCAAATTTATTTGAGTAGTGTATCACCCAGGCTGGAGTGCAGGGGCATGATCATAGAGCTCACTGTATTCTCGAACTCCTGGGCTCAAGTGATCCTCCTGCCTCAGCCTCCTGTCAAGTTTAAAGTATTCAGACAAACCTTCATTTCTTGGGATTGGTAAATATTTCAGTCCTCCATTGCCACTGTGGTGCCCATCCACTAATAGATACATGCACTTAGACATTTTAGAGGAAAAAGGGATATAGATGCCTAATCAGCAATTTGTATGCTAAAAATATGGTGTACATTTGGACACATTTGGATATACTGATACACACATACACACACACACACACACACACACACACACACACACACACAAACTTATTTAGCTCCTGGGTTCCATCTTTGTTGCCCTTGATAAGTAAAGCAGTTATAAGCATATAAAGGATATTTATGGGAGCAAAAATCTCTTAAGTCTTTCAACATTTGATTACTTTACGTAGTTGTGAGATGATGATTTCAGAGGGGGTAAGAAGGAAGTTCCAAAATGTGAATGATATTTAAATCTCTTAAATTTTTTTCTTCAAAGGAAGAGAAAAAGAATGAAATTATGTTTTCCCTCTTTAACAAGATGGCTTGCAGAAGGGCTGTGGGCAGAAAAATAACTTAAAAGAATATAAAGACCCAGTGACTTGAGTCCCTTTCATGAAATATGTGGGTTAAAAAAATCCAATAACCATAAAACAACCTTTTCTTTGATGGTGAACAAAAAACAAGCTTGAAATTTAGTGCTGCCGAGCAAATGAATGAAAAATACAGATGTCTTTTACCTTCAGCTTAACTCAGATTTGCCATCTGAACAGCTTCATGCTTAATTTAACTCTTTGTATGACTGATCGTATCAAAGCATTTAGTTAACAGCAAAGTTTAAATTGAAACTTAAAAATATACATATTTACTTCCTTTTTTATTGTCTTAATGAATTAGAAAATGTAGCTGCACCATATCCCTTTTCTTGTTCTCCCTCAATTACAAAACTTTAACACATAAAAGCAAAATACATATGTCTTTTTCTGGTATCGTGATCTAGTCTGATTTTTTAAAATTAAGATATTGATTATTTTATTTAAAATGTAGGACCTTGATGCTATTTTAATTTTCCAAAGTCAGCTCATAATACCAATTTCCCCAAAGGTCAAAAACAATATATTAAGGAAATACCACCTGCTACTTAGAGCTTGCACAGGAAATTTGCATTTCCACTTTGTAATGTATTATTTGAGGGGGGAGGAAATGACAGCGTGCTTCATTATCCCAAGGCACAGAATCCCAATAGCTGCAAGGCAGCAGACAAAAAGAAAAAGAGGCTGGTGTCCATTTTCCCACCAAATATCATGGAAATTACTAATTCAGTGGGAGAGGCCAATAAGCATGTATTGAAAGATGCCAAGCTCACCCCAAACTCTGTCTCCTGTCCCCATGAAAGTCAGGCTTGCCTTCCAACCCGCTTGAGTAGGGCTAATTCCACAGAGGGGCAGGTATGGGTCCTGGGCACATTTTTCAATCTTTTGTAAATAGTCCCTGAAGGATTAAGGTGGTGGTCATGGCCGTACCCTTTAACCTGCCTCAAAGAGTGAGAAAGAGTTCATGGAGCTTGCCTGTCCAAAGTTCAACAGACCCTTTCTGCAGTTTTATTTACACACCAAACAAGGTTGAAGATAGATTACTTCCTACTGTCTAGCTCACAGGAAAGAAGCATTCTGTTCAGATATAATATATACATTAAGAAACAAAGGAGTTGCTGAAAGCTTCTCCTCTTGTAAGCATTCAACTACACTGGGGCTTACAATGTATTGCGTTCTGAAATAGGCAGCTTTTCTTGAGTGTATCACCTCTGTCCTCTTTCCTCTCATCTTTCCCCATCTTTCATGGTTTCCCTCCCTCTACAGTTCTTACTGCTATATAAAAACCTCCATTCCTCGCCACATATCTCATAGTTAAAGTGTGTGACAGTTAAAGCCACTGTGTCTTGACGCATTACAAAAATGCATTCAACTGATCAGCAGTTTTATCTGGGTAAGAGCAAACAACCAGTTTATCTAATTGTTTTCTCCAGTGAGTCGACTGAATATCCTCTTTAAAATGAGATATTTTGAGTTGAATTTAGTTTTAAATTGAGTAGAAATGGGTATTCACCAAAGTGCTTGGCATATGGTGCTTGGTGTGCATGAAGAATTGGTGTAAGGTTTTGTTATCTACCTGTGTAAATTAGGTACTTAAATATATATCTCTTTATAGATGAGATCACCTCTCAAGAGCCCTTCTAGCTCAAGAATTCTAAGATTCGGGGTTTAGGGCTAGGTCTTCTGCAATCTAACACTCCCTTATTAAATTTGCATATTTCTTATATATATATATAAGAAATATATATCATATGTATATGATATATATTACATATATGATATATATACATATATGTAATGCATATGTATCTAATACATATATACATACATCTCTTTTGAAATATCAAGTCAATAAATTTTTTTTCAACTTTTTAAAACAAGAGTGAGTGTTTAAAATTAGGATTATCTTCCTTTTATCTTCAAAGAGGAAAAGTATTTAAATTTTATAGTCATAATGCACTATGAGCAAACAAAACAAAGCACTGCTTTAAAAAATCAAGTATGGGAAGGCTGCAACACTGAACTACAGAGTGTGTAAAACATGAAGAAGTCTTGCTAGTCAGATAAATGGTTTGACAGACGTTGGTCAGAGAACAGCCCTCAGTATTTATACAGGAAGCAGCTTTGAAAGCAGAGAAATGTAGAAATTGTGTGCACGGTATCCAAACACCTATACAAAAACTTGGCCACTTCTCTGAATATCTTAATTGCGATTCTAAAAGTTTGCTGTGCATAGACCAATTCTTAAAATGGTAAGAAGATTAGAAAAATGGAAATTCCAAAGTAAGATACATACATACGTATATACAGATACACTATGTATACAAATATATACGCATTATTTGCATTTGTATCCTTCATATATGTGTAATCTTCTATAGATATAAATACAGCCATGCACCACATAATGACATTTCACTCAATGATGAACTCCTTTAAATACATATGTACATATACATATGTGTATGTATACATATGTATATACATACATATATACACATATGTATGTGTATATATCTATTTGCATTTATATATGCATGTGTGTGTGTATATATATATATATATATATACACACACACAGATATACACAGAGAGAGAGAGAGAGAGATTAACCAATAAGCCTTTATTTTCCATGAGGACAGGTATTTGTATTACCTGAGGACAAGAGAAGTTTGTTTTAATCCAGTAAAAATGTCTGGATAGCAGAAAATACAATTAACTGTAAGTCAGGATTCTGGCTTCAAACCCATTTCCTGCTTCTAATAATTAGCTATGAGATCTTGGGCAAGTCTCTGGAACTCTCTGGGTTTCCATTTCTCCATCTCAAATGGAGATCACTGTCATAATTTGTGACTTTATAAAACATAAAGAACAGTTTGTTCCTGTCTTCCTCAACACTGAACTAATTACCAACTTTCTATCATGCAGCCACTTAAAAGTGAAGAACTGTCTTTTCCAGTGTGGCTTTTATATTTGGTAGCAAAACCAAACACCTAACGGAGGCAGAATAAGGAATCAAAAGGCACAGGTAGCCTGTGTTAAAGCAGCAGTTCAGCTCTTCAGAAAGTTGTGATCCCTTTCTGGAGCCTGGTGTGGCCGTGGATGGTAGCTCACAGGACAAAGTTTCAGAAAATACGCTTGGTTTTTCTACCCTGAAGAGAATAAATTCAGTTCCTACAAGTGTAGCAATTAATGATCATCCCACTCTGAAGGGAAAGGGGCCATTTTGTGAAAAAACAATCCAGGGCTGGAACTCAGTTTGAAAATGGTGTTAAGTTGAGCTTTTAAAATGAGTGCTAAACTCCCATGTGTTGAAAGAAGGCCATGAAACCCTGCAACTCCTCCTCGCTTTACAAAAAAGTAACATCCAAGCTATTCGCCAAGGAGTCTGCAATGATCTACCTTCCTCCCATTACACTTGAGCAGCAAGAAGACCCCTGATTACTGCATGGTAACAGCGATCAACATGGGCACCTGAAGAGCACTTTTTTTCCTTTCCTGGAATGAACAGGGTGCTGCTTCTGGAACTGGAGGTTGCATTTCTGTCACCCAAACCTCTCAGAGCCATGTGTGTTGGGAGACAGCTGAATGTCTCACTGAATGTCTCCTGTGACAATGAGGGCATTTCACAGCTTCCCGCTGCTGCTGCAGATCCTGCTAACCTTTCCTTTGTGATCTTCACATTTAATGAGACTATAAACCAGCATCCAAATCAGCATCTGCCGATTGAAAGCAGGTTTAAAGGGCAAAAGAAAATGGTAGTGGTTTAATGATTTAAAAACTTTTTACTGCTAAACATTTAAGTTGTTTTAATGTCTAAATCAACATACTTGCAGGATGCAAATCGCATGTAGGTGGAAACAGAACTTCACACTGTTGGAGTTAGGGGAAAAATTGCTACTATCACTTTAAATGTCAAACTTGTGAACTGGCCTTGAAAGCCTCTGCTCTGCCTCCCTGTCCCCACCTCCCAGGCATTCATTCTACAGAGAGGAAGTTAAACACTTAATTTGTAAAACTATTGGGAAGTAAATTTTTTGTTCCAAGGTAACTGGAGTAATTGCCAAATGCAGATAAATCTTCTCCCTGAGTAGGGAGCCTCACACTGTTTTGAAAGCAATTCCTAGACTTTGCCCCTATTGAAGCTGATTGAATGCTCAACCACAAGACTCCACTGTTGTTCGCTCTCACTTACTGCTTTTAGGGGCGGAGTTAACACTTTTCAAAAATTAGAGCTTTCCTAATAAATACAGTGATTTAGTGAAGATTTTGATTGTCTGGGATTGGCATTCCTGAGGACAATATAATTTATTTTGCTCTAAGCAGGTGTGTAATGAGAACAGAGGCTATGTTGATAAGAGATCCCTGGGAGCTGGTAATATATTATCTTCTGTAATTTCTTCTAAAAATAGACTTAATGGAAAGAGGATGTATAATATACCCCTTCTCAAAGGAAGCATTCCCCAATACAACAGAAGCAGTCATTCTAAAAACAGCTTTATGGCTCTTCAGTCAATAGCTCTATTTTCTCCCATTTCACAACTTCCTTCCTTCTGCTGTGTAAGAACTTATGTGAGGGCACACACACATTCACATCTCAGTGCTCACAACTGAAAATGCCCTGAGATCCGCATTCTCATTCAAAGATCTGCAAGATCATCGAAAACTGAATGATTGCTTGACATGACTTAACCTGAGTAACTGATCGTGCTTTTCACGTGACTTCATTTGTTACTCAGATCTGATCGTGTGCAACCATGAATTAACCTTGCATTTAATTCAGTTCAGGGAGCAATTACCAAATGCCTACTATGCTTGAAGGGCAGTGTTAGACACAAAGATATATAGGAAGCGATGTTCACAAAATGTCAGCTGTAAGCAGAACACTTCCTCAGAGATAAAGATGGCACCAAGAGCAGCATCAGAACTCTGGTGTCCAAACTGCTCCTACTCAAACACCCAAATCGCAAGTCAGGTTACTTTCTAAGGTCTTGGAAATATAAATTTCTTTTCTATGCCTACGATGTTTTCTTTAGCTACTTCGAAAACGAGAAGAATATTTCCTTCTGCTCAGGACCACCCAAATCCTTATTAGAATAGAAGCTGTCCAAAAGTCAATATTTTTCAAATTTGGGACATGTTTTACCTTAAACGACAAAAGATATAAATGGTAAGTCAGATTCACGCCTGGTGACAAAGGCCTATAACCTAAAATGTAGGGTATTTACTTTAGAAATTGCAGAAGAGATAATTTTGAGCTTCACAAAATTAATTAAGAGGGTTTTTTTTTTATTTATAAAAAATATTTTAAAAATTCAGATTGGAATTTCACATTTGAGGAATACCAGGGTTTAATAAAAGCCAGTGGATGGAAACTTTTAAGGAGGGGCTGCTTGGAAGCTTCTGGGCATTTTCAAGGGCTGGAAATTAATGGCATTCTTTCTTTATTCTGTTAAATTTTACCTCAGAACATATGGTTTCCCTCTTCTCTGATAGGTTTATTGCCAGCCCCGCTCTAGAAATGTGACAGAATGGTAGAAGAGGCATGAAAAAAAATAGGAAGACATATTCTGAAAGGCTGAGAGAGAGTTGGAAGCCCTCAGGAAGTTGCCAAAGACTTTGTAATTACTTTCTTTCTTTCTTTTTTTTTTTTTTGAGACACAGTCTTCCTCTGTCACCAGGCTGGAGTGCAATGGTGCAATCTCAACTCACTGCAACCTCCGACTCCCTGCTTCAAGTGATTCTCCTGCCTCAGCCTCCCAAGTAGCTGGGATTACAGGCATATGCCACCACGCCCGGCTGATTTTTGTATTTTTAGTAGAAACCGGGTTTCACCATGTTAGCCAGGATGGTCTTGATCTCCTGCCCGCCTTGGTCTCCCAAAGTGCTGGGATTACAGGCATGAGCCACTGCACCCAGCCAACTTCATAATTACTGATATTTAGAGTGACTTCAGGGGTGTGTGTGTGTGTGTGTTTGTAGGAGGGTCTTGTGGTAGGCTGAGGCAACAGAGACACAGAGAACAATTGGTGACTTGTGACCCCACAGCATTTACAGAATTTGACTGCCTATTCCATACTCACTTTACAGCCCAGAAATTAATAACATATTGGAGAAGTTGGGACTATCTTCAGATACAGCAAAAAGAACAATGGGATTAGAAGCAAGTCAGATGAAAAAATATCAAAATAATTCCCTATTCTAATTTAAGTTGGTTCATTTTAACTGGGTTTCAACAACATGAAGAAGAGTAGGAAGTAGGTAAAGCTTCCACTGCCCTGAGTAAGCCAAGACAAGATGAACCTTCCTTGCCCTAAGAGGAAGTTAAGTTACTAGTAAATAGTATCCTTCCCAAGGTGGGCTGGGGTGGGGTCAGAGAATGTCTTTCTTAAGGGTGATAAAGTCTGGCATCTCCAATCAGAGCTCTAGAGCTCCCATTTAAAAATGACCCTTATGTTGCTGTCCTACCATACTCTTCTCGGTTCCCACAAGGTACAGGAGCCTACAGGAGCTTCAGTTATTCACTAAGTTGTTTGATCTTTAGCCTCAAAATATATTTTGTTGGACTGGTCCAGTGCTGTAGCTGGCAAGGGGAGCCCACTACAGTAGCCCCTTATTCCGTGAAAGCCCAGGAACTGACCGTGGCCTGAATGTCACAGGGAAGCCCCTAGTGGGTGTTGAGTGTTCCTTCATCAAAGAAGCATTCCACGTCCTCATTCTCTCCCCCAACCCCCGGTCTTTAGAACATCATTTTATATAAATCACAAGAATGGAGCTGCTCTGCCTTGGGAGTGGGAAAGGACCTAGAACCTTGTTCTTTTATTCCCTAAGAGGTCTTCCTTAAGAATGGCCATAGGGATTTTTTTTTGCTACTTTTTTTTTACTTGATTGGTCCCCTGTTTACCAACTAAATTAGCAGGAGGAGCACGCTGCCGTTCTTTGGGGCACAACAATTGGTGGGGATGAGCAGCTTCCCAATTGGAGAAATGAGGGAAATGGTCATGCAATGAAGTTTCCCAAGGTTGGTGTATTAGTCTGTTTTCATGCTGCTGATGAAGACACACCCAAGACTGGGAAGAAAAAGAGGTTTAGTTGGACTTGCAGTTCCACATGGCTGGGGAGGCCTCAGAATCATGGTGGGAGGCGAAAGGCACTTCTTACCTGGTGGTGGCAAGAGAGAATGAGGAAGAAGCAAAAGCAGAAACTCCTAATAAAACCATCAGATCTCATGAGACTTATTCACTATCATGAGAATAGCACAGAAAAGACCAGCCCCCATGATTCAATTACCTTCCCCCGACAACACAGGAATTCTAGGAGCTACAATTCGAGTTGACATTTGGGTGAGGACACAGCCAAACCAAATCATTCTGCTCCTGGCCCCTCCAAATCTCATGTCCACACATTTCAAAACCAATCATGCTTTCCCAACAGTCCTCTAAAGTCTTAACTCATTTCAGCATTAACCCAAAAGTCGACAGTCCAAAGTCTAATCTGAGACAAGGCAAGTCCCTTCTGTGTATGAGCCTGTAAAATCAAAAGCAAGCTAGTTACTTCCTAGATACAATGTGGGTATGGGTATTAGGTAAATACAGCCGTTCCAAATGGGAGAGATTGGCCAAAATGAAGGGGTTACAGGGCCCATGCAAGTCTGAAATCCAGTGGGGCAGTCACATTTTAAAGCTCCAAAATGATCTCCTCTGACTCCAGCTCTCACATCCAGGTCACACTGATGTTAAGAGGTGGGTTCCCACGGTCTTGCGCAGCTCTGCCCCTGTGGCTTTGCAGGGTATAGCCTCCCTCCCAGCTGCTTTCATGGGCTGGCATTGAGTGGTGCAACTTTTCCAACCACATGGTGCAAGCTGTCAGTGGATCTACCATTCTGGGGCCTGGGAGATGGGGGCCCTCTTCTCACAGCTCCACTAGGCACTGCCACAGCAGGGACTCTGTGTGGTGGCTCTGATCCCACATTTCCCTTCCCCACTGCCCTTGCAGAGGTTCTCCATGAGAGCCCCACCCCTGCAGCAAACCTTTGCCTGGGCATCCAGGTGCTTCCTTACATCTTCTGAAATCTAGACAGAGGTTCGCAAACCTCAATTCTTGACTTCTGTGCACCTACAGGTTCAACACCACATGGAAGCTGCCAAGGCTTGTGGCTTCCACTCTCAGAAGCCACAGCTTGTGCTGTACTTTGACCCCTTTCAGCCATGGCTGGAGCTGCTGGGACACACGGCATGGAGACTCTGGGCCCAGCCCACAAAACCACTTTTTCCTCCTGGGCCTCTGGGCCTGTGATGAGAGGGGCTACTTTGAAGACCTCTGACATGGCCTGGAGACATTTTCCCCATGGTCTCGGGGATTAATATTAGACTCCTTGTTACTTATACAAATGTCTGGAGTTGGCTGACATTTCTCCTCAGAAAATGAGTTGGTTTTTTTTTTTATCACAGGCTGCAAATCTTCCAAACTTTTATGCCCTGCTTCCCTTTTAAAACTGAATGCCTTTAACTGCACCCAAGTTACCTCTTGAATGCTTTGCTGCTTAGAAAGTTCTTCTGCCAGATACTCTAAATCATGTCTCTCAAGTTCAAAACTCCACAAATCTCTAGAGCAGAGGCAAAATGCCACCAGTCTCTTTGCTAAAATATAACAAAAGTCATCTTTGCTCCGGTTCCCAACAAGTTCCTCATCTCCATCTGAGACTACCTCAACCAGGATTTTATTTTCCATATCACTATCAGCACTTTGGGCAAAGCTATTCAATAAGTCTCTAGGAAGTCCCAAACATTCCCACATTTTCCTGTCTTCTTGTGAGCCCTTCAAACTGTTCCAACTTCTGCCTGTTACCCAGTTCTCAAGTCGCTTCCACATTTTCGCGTATCTTTTCAGCAATGCCCCACTCCCCTGGTACCAATTTACTGTATTAGTCCATTTTCATGCTGCTGATAAAGACATACCCAAGACTGGGAAGAAAAAGAGGTTTAATTGGACTTACAGTTCCATATGGCTGCAGAGGCCTCAGAGTCATGGTGGGAGGCAAAAGGCACTTCTTACACGGCAGCGGCAAGAGAAAATGAGGAAGAAGCAAAAGTGGAAACCCCTGATAAACCCATCAGAGCTCGTGAGACCTATACACTGTTACAAGAATAGCACAGGAAAGACTGGCCCCATGATTCAATTACCTCCCCGAGTCCCTCCTATAACACATGGGAATTCTGGGAGATACAGTTCGAGTTGACATTTGGGTGGGGACACGGAAACCATATCAGTTGGTAATAAGAGAGTTGTATCTAAAATACACATTCTAAACAAATACATGTTCCTTGTCTTTTTCTCTTTTTTTTCTTTTCTAGATTTTCTATTTTAGTAGGCCCTTGATGTTTGTAAGGACTTGGCAAGCCCCCAAATTCACAGTCTCTAAACTTGAGAATCCAGGAAATATTTCATTCAGGTTTGGAGATTTCTCTTGAAACTGTATTACTATCTAGAGGCAAGCATTTCCTGTGCATATCCTCATACCACAAGTTAACTCCCTTTCCAGCTTCTACCGAGGACTCATCTCTCACTTCATGGCATTTTCACAAAGAACTCCGCCCACCACTAAAAAATGGTTTTGTTTCTTTAAGAGAGTTATATGAAAACTCAAATTAGGAAACAAACAAGTCACAGTGGGACTACTGGCAATGTACTGGCTCACTTCATCCACAACTAAAAGATTTTCTCCCAAACATCAGCTTCCAGGAACCAGAATTCAACTATGTGCCCAAGAAAAATGACAAATTACTAAATGTCATGGACCTCAGAGTCCATCTTTGGTCATTAAAAACTAGTTGCCTGAGCACCATGGATTTCTTTGTAAGGAGCTTTGAATCCTTCGTGGATTGAGGAAAAGCAGGATATTAAATACTCCACAAATAAACAGCAAATCTGAACACCATCTGGTGAAAAGCTTTGTTCTATTATGCCATTCATATACCTATTCTACCACCTATTCTACTGCATGTCTTTCAGTGGTATCCATGGATTCACAGACATTGTAATTCTTAACAATTTAATGGCAAGTAATAGAACATGCTACATCTTCCCACGTGGTTCTCTTTATCTGTATTCCAGAGTTGGAAAAATGGCAGATTTACATAAATGTTAAAAATTATTGCATTAGCCTTTGAAATAACATTAAATGAATGTAACGTTTTACTTAAATTCTTATTTCATTGGCAAAAATCTGCCCTGGAAACACCTGCCCTTACTACTAAAGCATCTGCTAGGGTGCCAGCTTACTTGCTCTTGCTTCTGAAGTTTGGGATTGATCGACTATAGGTACCTGCTTTCTGCAATCCTGCTCAAGGCTCCTCTGCATTCACCCGTTGTTACGAAAGTCAGACAAGAGCAGAATAGGAAAGTGGGTCAGCGTATATTTGGTTTTCCAATGGGACCACTACCATTTAAAAAAATTAGATATTTTGCTTAGTTTACTTTTGCTTTCTATTGAGCCAAGAGCTCATGGACTACTGCTGTATTTTCATTAGTGATACGGTCTTATGTATCATTTAACAAGTACACCAAAATGCCTAATGTGTTTGTTAGGGTGAGTAATAAAGCCTGATTTCTCAGGACGCCAGTCCATATTTTTTATAGTGCTTTCTGTCTTCCATTTTCAGGAGTTAGCAAGTCTATGCTGTGTAATGTTCCCAAAGGGATAAGGCTGTAAAATGTGTGAGGTCTGATAAATGTTCTTATCTGATGTTTGCCCATCTTCTGTGGGAAATTCAATCAGATGAAACAAGACTGTCTAGACCTCCCTTTTCTTATTTATCCTGCTGAGAGATTTATCAGAACTCTACCCCTTCCCTCCCGCAGAAACTTTTTTGTTTTTACACCTCAAGGTGTTTTGAAAATTATAGTCAACCCACTGGTATCTCCGGCCCTACAAGATCATAGACATCACTACTAAAAATAGGAAATACTGCCAGGAAATGGATGCAAACAATTCTTACGTATTTAATGAAATAAGTAACATTGTTACCTTTTCCAGCTATTTCTCTATTGCCCTTATAGGAGCATCTGTGGTACAGCATTATAAAGTTATGAACAGAGGTCATCTACAAGACTATTTTCAGAGTTTCCAGCCTCCTGAAATTTGTCAACACTTTCATCTTGATCTTTACCAAAATCTTTTTTGTTTCTTTTCTTAAAAGTTTGAGAAAAGTGCATTCGGGTGTTTTTAAAGCATAAGAAGGTGAAAATTACATGTTTGAGGTTTTCAAGGCCATTTTTCTTATTTATGTCATCACTGCATGCAAAGTGGTTGAAAATAAAAAAGTTGAAACTTTCCAAGCATTCAGTATGAAAGAAATCTTACAGATTAACTATAGAACTCTTTCCCAGTTTCAAAATTATTAAACGCCACCACCAAGTTTTCCCACCAGCCCTGCTACGTTCCCCATGTGTACATTTCTCCTTTCTAACCAAGCTCCACTTCTCTTTGTAAGTCCTTCCACCACAAAATCAAAGGAACTTGTGATTTCCCTCCAGAATGACATTGGCTTTAATTCGTCTGCAAATGCTGACAGGTACTCATGAAAATGGAACCAAAAAGTGATGATGGAAGAGACAGAGAAGCATATTTCAAATCATCTTGGCCCATTTCTTCATTTTTTTAAGATTAGGAAGACATTTTGTAGAGCTGACTCAGATGGGCATTTCACAAGAGGTTCTTTGAGAGATAGGGGTTTGAGTAAATTACTTAGAAAATCCAGGTTTAAAAGCCTCCTCTCAGTGAAGAAAGGATGTTTTAGTTCGACTTATCAAAAGTGGATGTTATCCCTGACTAAATTTCTAGATAATTATTCACTTTTAGAAACTACTGAAAATGTGCTTTCTTTCTCTCCACCTGTTATCAAGTATAAAATAAATAGTTGTAGAACTGTACTAGGTACTAAAGAGATACACAACAGTAGTTCTTGTATTTGCCAAGACACTTAAAGTTTCATCACAGAGACAAGATGAATGTCAAAGGAACAACTAGAGATATAAACAAAGTAAAAGCCAAACCCACAGATCAAGGGCTCCGTAACTGCACACTCCAAAAAACCCCCGGCCTCCTTCAGTCCCTACTGCTCTTTCCTTTCCCCTTCCGTCTCTTCCTTGTCCTTCTTTTTCTTAATTCTTTTTCTCCCTTCTGCCTGTTTTATGTGTTAGGCCTGTCAGTGACGCTCATAGATACTGTTGAGTTCTCTGCTTTCTGAAAACACCCATGCTTCTATATCTGCTTACTTGCTTGATTCATTCATTTGCTCATTCCCTCCCTCATTCTGTAAACCAGCACTGTCTTATAAAGCTCTGTGCTAGAGGGCATAGAGGAAATGATCCAGACCAGATCCAGATTCGGCCCTGGTTTCACCTCTCTGTAGTACTAGCTTCTGTCATTTGCTTTTATGGAAGCTGTCAAACCCTATAGCTTCTTAGTGAACCTCTTAGCGGCTCCCCCATTCCAGGGATCCGTGCTGCCTTCTCAACATTCTCACGGCCTCAGTGGCAGGGACCTTAGGCCCTGGGACTCCTCAGATATTTCTGTCTGCTTTTTCTTCCTTCTTTAAACTTCTCCCTCCTCCTTCCATGCATTACCACTTAGTGCCCCAGGGCTCAGCCAGGAGCTCCTAGCTCATCTTTTCCTTCTTTACTTATTCCCTTAGTGCACCCATAAGGATTCAATTATCATCTATACTCAGATGAGCCCCAGATCTCCATCTTCAGCCCTGACCCCTCTTCCTCTCTTCAGTCCTATATTTCTCAACGTCTACAAAATATATAGGCTGGACATTTCATTGCCATCTAAAACAAACATGTCAAAACCAGATTTTAGTCTCTCTCCATCCAAAGGCGCCTCTGTGGGCTACCTCACTATCAGAGGCCAAAGTGCTGTTGCCCCTGCTGCCAAGGTCTACCTTCACCAGCTTCCTCTTTCTATTTAATGTCCTGTTTTTCCTCATCTTTCCCTCAACTCTTCTACTAAGCCCTACTAACTCTTTTTCTCTATTATTTTCCCAGACCCAAGCCTTCAAGGCTATTTTCATAGCCAAAGAACTGTTCTGGATATTAACTATCTCCAAGTCAAAAAATATATATTCATATACTCAAAAAAGTAATAAACAGGAAAACCTTCTTGGGGTATCCTGCACATCCTAAGACTGATCAGGAATAGTTCCTGTCATATGTTCTCAGTGATTTATGGAGCTTAAAAAAATGCTACAAGCTGGAGTTATATGCATATTGTTTAAGCTTTTCTATTTACTTAATAGTTGTTTTTATATTATGTTCCCTGGGAGGTACTGGCTTAGCAGACACATTAGAAATAAATGCAGAAAAATGCAGACAAGATAAATTTAACAATGGAATTGCAAGCATATCCATCAAAAGACCTATCTGGAGTCCAGTACCTCACACTGTCAAAAAATTTTGCCTCTGGCTTATCTGCAAGTTTTCCACGTCGTCTTAATCTTCATCCCTTTTTACACATTTTTTTTTACATTAAAATATTCTCCTTCCTTGAGATGACTGTAAGAATACCTATCAGTTACTGGACATGGCACCAGCTGCCTGAGGCTTGCAGCTTCATTGATCACCAGAACCAGTTTGGCTGAGCCCCGGAAAATGTAACTGTCCACTGCCCTCCCTTTCTGTTCTATGAGGGACTTGTCCAAAGTTGTGGGTTTTAGCATAAAAGGATCTTCTTTTCTGGCGAGGAGGACAGCACTGTACTCCTCTTAGAATGACCCGACTTTCACTGCCTATGAAGGTTACTAATGTGTGGATTACCTAAGACTGATGGTCACCCATTCCCCCTTTCCCTCCAGTACCCTGGGTTAGGTCATTTAAATGCTCACTGAAGTCATCTCTAGAGGCATGGTAGAGAAGAGGGGGAAGCAACGTTAATATGAATTAATGATCTAGATTTTGCCAATTTGCCATTACTAAGAATCTGTTAATAGAACATTGAAATTTTTAGCAAAATCTATTTGGGTTAATACCCAAATGCCCAGTGCCCCTTCCATCTCTTCCTTGTCCTGACTAAATTTCTAGATAATTCTTCACTTTTAGAAATTACTGAAAATGTGCTTTCTTTCTCTCCACCTGTTATCAAGTATAAAGTAAATGCTTGTAGAACTGTATTAGGTACTAAAGAGATACACAATAGTAGTTCTTGTTTTAGAACTACTACCCAAAGTTTAAGAGTAACTCCAAAAAAAAAAAATGTCAAGGCAGGCATTCAAAGGTGCACCCAGAGAAATAGCTGGAACTGGTAGAAGTCATTGCAGCCTATCTGAAGCTGGGAATGAAATGTTACTGACAAACTGCACAGAAGAAAAAAGATGCAGGAAAAGACCAATGGAAGGAGAAAGGAAGGTCACGTGATATTACATGGCACTGATGAGACACAGATAGTGAATACTATTTAAGCATTTGTTTTATGAAATCAAACCATACCAGAGCCATACTGTGATTCTGCAAAAAGGTGGATCCCTGTATGAGAGCAACTGGAGTTCAGCCCACCCTCTATTCTCTAAGCTGTCTCCCAAGGCATGGCTCTGCATGTGCCTAGAGTGTGTACCTTTTTCAAATTTGCACAAGGATGCCATATGCGGTGGCAGTGAAACTGCATCTTGAGATGCAGACTTCAGTTGGAAACCTAAGAAAGAGCAACCCAGCGTTTTGAAATGATCTGAAGGACACCTGGTAGGTTTCTGTACTGGAAGAAGCTACACATAAGCCTCATAGATGTAACAAACAATTCCTGAAGGTGAAAATAAGATCAAGAGCTATCCTGAACTCCTCCAGTGACAATTAAATGACTCCTTTTGATACTGTTTCCCAGAGATGTTTTCTTATTGGAGCTTGTTCTTGGTAGCAGATTTTCCTGTGAATATAACATCAGGCTGGGGACATATGGTATGAATACTTTAGAAGAGATCTAGCAATGGAACACTAATAGACATTTTTTAGGCCAGGTGCAGTGGCTCATGCCTGTAATACCAACACTTTGGGAAGCTGAGGCGAATGGATCACCTGAGGTCAAGAGTTTGAGACCAGCCTGGCCAACATGGTGAAACCCTGTCTCTACTAAAAATAAAAAAATTGGTTGGGCATGGTGGCAGGGGCCTGTGATCCCAGCTACTCAGGAGCCTGAGGCAGAAGAATCACTTGAACCCGGGAGGCGGAGGTTGCAGTGAGCCGAGATCATGCCACTGCACTCCAGCCTGGGTGATGACAACAAGACTCTGTCTCAAAAAAACAAAAAACAAACAAGCAAAAAACATTTTTTAAAAGGCATGTTGCAGGAGGATGAATAAAGAGAATTATTTCAAATTCTCAACACTGTGTTCAATCCTAGGTTCCATAAGTGCCAGGAAATAGTGACCTGATGTAGAGGAGAGTAAAATGAAAGGAAGAGCAAGGGTGACCAACATTTCTTAGCACACTGATGACACATCAGAAACACTACACACATCAGCTGTGATGAGGATGCTAAAACAGGTCCCATGAACCCCACCGGACAGATGAGGGAACTGAAGTTCAGAGAAGTCAGGAGCTCTGAGTGGGGTCAAACAGCTAGTGAGTAACACAGTCCAGATTCAAACCTAGGTCTAACTACAAAGCCCATATTCTTTCAATTACATCCTGCTGCTTATTAAAAGGCTGAATAGTATGCCTTATGAGAAAAAGTTAAAGGAAGTTCTATAACTCATGCTTGACAAAAAAGACTGAAAAGTGATATAATGTTTTTGAAGTACTGTCTAGGAAGGACTAACCTAAAGGATGGTAACCAGCTGTTTTGAAACTGGCTCTGAAGAAATAAGAATAGGAAATGGGCTTCAACTGCAACAAGAAGGCAAGTTTCCTTACCAGAAGGGTTGCACGTATTGGACTCAGTGGCTGAGGAGCACTGTGGAATCTTCTTCCTGTGCAGAAGTCAAGATGACTGACCCCAGAGAGGACAGAAGAGGAGAGGAGGGGAGGGGAGGGGAGGGGAGGGGAGGGGAGAGGTTTGTTTAAAATGGGGAAGACCACCGAAGGAGCTAACCAGAGAAAAGGAAGGAGAGGCAAACTGCCACAGAATGGTACAAATGGCAGGAGGAAAAAATAGCACAAAATGGCAGGAAAAATGGAAGAACAGAAGAAATGTTGGATGGAGAACTACACAGAAAACAAGAGACTCAAGATTATAAAGAAATAATTAAAACCCTTTTGTTTTAATAATGTCTAGTGTAACTGTTTGTGGGGCAAAATCCTACCGTCTGTCCTCTGAAGGTATTTTCAAGCAATATAGATTTTTTTTATCCAAATGGAAGAACTTAAGAGTGGTCCTGCCTCAGAGCAGGGACACAGACGTGCTAAAGGACTGCTCTGAGAGTTTTTATCATCCCTAAGACAGCTTCTTTTTTTAACTTTATATTTATATAGATGAATAATGTTCTCATTTTAGAAACTGAAATGCCCCCATTCGACAGATCATCCTATGACAGTCCACATTTTAGACTTGTGAAAACTGTGGGCCACAGAGGCAGAGGGACTCATCCAATAAAAAACTAATGGAGTTAAGGCTTGGCATTAAATTCTGGAATAGATTCCTAATCCAGGATTCTTTCCAAAATCGTAACCTATGTTTTCAAACACATTCTAAGTGTTGGCTATCTGTGAGCAATACCTCCTCGGGTTGCTCCTTTAACTTCAACATGAATCACTTATAAATTCTAGAGACTGCTTGCATGAATAGCAGAAGAACTGCTAAATAAAACTGATATTTCAGCGTAAACTAGACGATGCAAAGGACCCAAGTATCTCGGACTCCCCTGCCACTCTACAGAGTGGAGGAAATGAGTTTCTGAAAGGTCCTAGGCAGAGCAGGAAGCAAGGTCTAGAAGCTTTTGTTCTTTATTTTGCTGAAGCCCACTATGAAGACTGCTCCCAGAAGACATTCTTCCTTCATTTGCATATTCATTTATTTATTTAAATTTAAAATAGATGAGGTCACACTTTTTGGCCTATTTGGGTATTGCAGCACTGAAAATTTTTAAAGCTGTGCACTTAACGGAAAAATAAATGACAGAATATAAAAAATATATCACGTTCACTTTAATATAAAAAATTGATTAGCTTACCAAAATAATATGTATAAGTTAAAAAATTTAATATTTATCATTTACCTGAAGAATCTTTCTGTGAAGTTTGGTAAGGGTTGCAAACTGTTGAGTGTTTGGGGATTGTAAAGAGGACATAAACAGAAAGACTAATGGAAAGATATAGTTAATACAGTATCTAAATCAGGGATCACCAGCCTCAAGTTCTGACACTAGAACTTCTATACAGTGTATTACCTATAAGTGTAGATATGCCCAGATCCATAGAGAGTGGACTTTAGTGTGAGATGCCACTATAATAGTTTCATTTCTGTTTGGCCATGCTTGTAACATAATTTTTCGCATGGAATTGTTAATAAACATACAGTTAAATGTGGTGAACCCCACATCTTGGAGATTCAGCAATACTGACCATTTACCATGGTAAGCTCTTGTTTCCACACGGTGCCCTGGATCTGTGTGTTTGTAAGGGGCACTTAGAGTATAAAGGATCTCATCATCTCAGGAATGACAAGGAAGACCAATAGGAGTCCCAAATGTAATTCAGTTTGGTACTGATGAGAATTTGAATGACTGAATGCTCATTAGGATTGGCTTTTGGAATAAGCTGTGTTCAAATCGAACATGGTAAGGGAATAGAAGAAATGGACAACTCCAAGCATATGACCTGGTCCTGCTTCCTGGATCTTAATCTTGCTGTCATCACACAGCTTTCCTTGGAGTCCTGCCAAGCAATGTGCCAGCAGAGAAGCTGCTCTGTTGAGCAGAGGACGTGGATGCTAACTACCCTATAACCTGTTTCCAGGGAAGACTGAAAGCACAGTAAGGTTTTTAAAAGGTTGATCGTCCCAACAACAACCATTATTAAGCTATCTTTTTATCTAAAAACTAACTTTAAAGTCAAGTGGTAGAGATGGTTCGTCTGTTCCCCCAACCTTTGAATATCTGTTTTTCTAACAACAAAGACCAGCTGCTCCCTGCCTCTAACACTTGAGTCTAGAGGCATCTTCTAAGATTTGCTTGGACCTTAAATGCTAAGGTAAGTCATCAAAGTATGCCGATTGAGTTGGACACACAGGGTGTTGTTTTGAAATAAATAATTCTGTTGTTCAATATCAGCTTTTAAGATTAGAAAATGTCCTCCGCATATCTGAAGCCTTATTTCTTAATAAGAACAGATTCTGCTGCAGAATCTGTGGGCACTCTAATGCTGAAAGGATAAAGAGGAATAGAGAATGGGGTGGAAGGAAGCTAAACACCAGCTCTCTAAACCACTGGCATTCAGTGACTACACATTGCTACTAACTGGTATATATAGTTCAAAAACTTGAGTTGAATTTGAACCTTTGAATTCAGTCAACCCTTGGAACAAAGAGTACTTAGCCCTTTTTTATTTTTAAGGCAAAAGAAAACATGTAAGAAACCAAAGAAAACCATGGAGGTGTGCATTTCCGTTTAAGTTGAACAGTCACTCCATGAACTAATAAGATGTTTTAAAAAGAAAAAAAGGAGAAAACTGTAAAAAGTGGCTGAAGATCTAGTACCCTAAGTTCCTACCAGAAGATGTCATGAAAACTCGGGGACCAAAGACACTGAACAGAGAGAAATGCACGCAGGAGCAAAGGAAAAACAGCAAAATCTTAAGTAGAATTATCAACTACATGCATCTATATCCATGGGTAAAGATACAGAACATCTTACTCGATAATCTATAAAATTGGGACAATAGAACCTATGCTGTAGGTGGGAGGAATGAATAAGATGTGAAGAATTTTAAGTAAGATGAAAAGATTTAACAGCGTACCTCAGTCAGTGGTGACTATTGTTCATGACTGCAACATTAGTCTTTGAGAGCATATATGGATTATTGAACAAAAAAGAAAAAGACCTGGGGAAGGTATCTGCTCTTGGTGATAGGGCCTGTTTCATGAGAATGGTTAGGCAATGACTGCATTAAGAGACTGAACAGAGGCCCCTTCCTCTGACTGAGGACAGAGAAAAGAACATGTTTTCAGCTGTGAGTGAGCAAAAATGAGTGGAAGAACCACCTGGAACACAAAGAGGGCAGGTGGACAGGAGCTTCACTGCTTGGGTCTTTAGCTCCTTTAGTTTTCTTCTCTAGTGTATGCTCTCTCTCCTTCCTTCTTCTGTACCTCTTTTCAACATATCTTCTTTTGTGCTGTTAGCTTTATTTGCCCTTTTTACTGGTCCTAGTGAAAGTATTTTCTACATTCAACATCCAAAATGATACGCATGTAGCAACTTCCTAAGAGAGGACCATGTGAGCCGAATAGGTCACTGAAGGTGAGAAGGTGGTTGCCAGAGCTCTCCATATGAACAGCTGAGTTCAGACACGTTTCCCCCCCGCTTAAAATGGGGAAACACATCTAAGAATTTAAGAGTGGTCCTGCCTCAGAGCAGGGACACAGAAGTGCTAAAGGACTTCTTGGTCCATTAAACAGGTTACAAAACTGTGTTCAATGGATTTACAGAGATGAGGTCATACTTCCATATTCATGCCCATAGACATGCTGCTCCTACATTTATATCTATATAGGCAAAAACGAGGCAAGGCATTAGGTTTGAGGCTTGATGGTTTTTGGTTAAATTAGGTCAAAGCACCCAATTGTTCTTCATCATCCCTTTTTTTATTGTTGGTTGGTTTCTAAATAGATTCCTTCAGATAATGACATCTCTTTCCCACTTCACCCCTAGCTTTAGATATTTTTCATTCTCAAGTTAGCCGGAGAGAATAATAGGATTTCTAACTTTGTCATCCCTATCACTGAAAAATTCAAAATATGCCTATAAAAAGATTAAATAAATTAGGGATGCTAAATATTCAACATTACAGGAATAAATCAGAGATTTTTTTTTTTTTTAAAGAAGGCAATCCATAGTACAAATTTCCTGCCTACAGGGTATGCTACACCTTATATCCTTTTAAATTCCACAGGTAATATAATTTCTATTAAATGGGGCAGGTCCCAGCAGAAATTTGTGCTGGCGCCAGACAAAGCAATTACTTTGATGTGCCCTTTTGAAAGTATTGTGGCTCCCAGGTATGGGACTTACATACAAACAGTAGAAGATTTGTACTTTCTGTTATTAAAATTATTAAGTTGCTAATATGTGCTTATTGAGCATAATAAGCAAATTAAAGGTACTCCATTTACTTAAAAAAATTAGATCAACCGTTAGAAAGTAAAAAAAAATTAAAGTCAGACAGTCTCATAGTTTGCTAAGCTACAATTTCCTAGAAAAGAAAGCAAAACAAATCTTCTGCCAGAGGATGTGTTTAGAAGTAAGCCTTTTTAAGATGATGACAGGATATATGTTGTAAAGGTAATTATAGTGGAATTCCGGTGGGGCCAAAGTAGATCAAGATTAGAGTTTTGTAACAAAAAAATCTTGCCATAGTTGACCACACTGCAGAAATTTCTCAATCTATATAGGAGTTGGGTTCCAAAAGTCTGTTTGTGAATTGACTATCTGGAAAGCAGAATAAACTTTCTTACTGAAATTACAATGGTTACAGACATAGGCATTTATTAAGTCCCCATTAGATGCCAAGGAAGATGTTAAAGATGAAAGTCTCTTCCAGGAAGTAATAGATGCATGAACAAATAATTTTAACATGGTGCACTAAAAGAGCTGTGAATAAACGAACAGAGGACCATCTAACTCCACTTTCCAGCAACAACTAGAGACATATGTAACTCATTTTGAAAATGGTGATAATAAAGAGAAAGCAAAGGAAAGAAAACAAAGGATGTAGAGAAGGGGCATATCTAGAAGACAAGAGAATGAGACTTTGAAGAGATGAGAAAAAAATCTAGAGATGTTGGAATGTGTGAGTAAGAAATCACACAGAATAGAACAGACAGACTGGTGAATAGAGCTACAATATGTGTGTGAGATATGGTGGACTAAGGAGAACAATTCATGCCAACAGTTCCCCATGCCTGTTCCCATGCGGGAAGTGGAAGCCCAGCTTGTATACAGCCTGCCCTTTGCATGTAACGGCTGTTTGACCGTTAGGAATGAGCAATGTAAGTGTGCTTTCCATGCAATATCATAACGCACCATGAAAATAAGTTAATCTCCAACAAAATTATACCAAACTTAGGCAAATTCTTTGTCCACTTGATTGTCTAATCTGGCCTTCTTTTCTCCACAAAGAAGAGTGTGTGGTTTCCTCTAAATGCTTAATTGGCAGGCTCTATGGATATCTCAATTTTATTTAAAGGAGTAAGATTTGAGTAATTAAGTGTAAAGAGGCAGTCAGCCTACCTTTGTAATGGCTGAAAAGCAGTGGTGCTGCTGAAATGGACTGCCAAAATGAAACTTAGGTCACACAGTCGTTGAAACCACCCAGAAGCAGTAGGACTGGAAATTATGTTGGAAACCCACTTACATCACTACTATCCAGTGCAGCTGCTTAATCCCATGTCTACTGCTTCCCAGAACCACTCGGCCACAACAGGATTGTTACCTAGAAACATCCTTACTGGAAACATCAAGCACTTATCCAATAATTTCCTATTAATCACCAATTTCCCTAAACTTTGGCTTGTGTGCCTCGTAAGTGGCCACTCTGTCTTTCGGTTCCCTATTCTCAAATCGCTGTCATTAATGAAGAACTCCCCAAAGAACAGGCCTCCCAGGTCCTTCCAAAGAGGGGCATAGACTCCTCTCTGAGCGGCTCTCTCATGCTAGTTAATCGATTGTTGAGTGATCCCCTAACTTTGGACAAATGCTGTGAGGCCCAGAACTGTCAGCATATGACTCTATCAGAGCACTTTACCCCCTTTTATTGAAGTTAACAGTTCACATGCTTGGCTCCCACTAGTTTTCAGCTGCAGGGAATGCCCATACACCTTTGGAGTCAAACACTAGCCTTGCACAAGTCCTGGCACACTGGAGGTGATCAGTAATTGGAAAAGAAACCCATTTTCACAGGGTCTTGATCTTTAATAGTTTGTAGCAATTAAGACACTATATTTGACGTTGAACCTCCAGAATAATGATTAGACAATAACATCAGCTCCTAAACTTGTAATATCTTATAAGCATGGTTTCTGCCCTCAAAGAACATACAATCTAAACAAAGAATAAAAAAACTTAAAATCCTTACTCTATAGAACTTAATGTTCAGCATGATTTATTTTTAACCTCTTTATGATCTTCTTCTCTAATGCCCTTTTTCTTTTCCCCTCTACCCTTCTAGCGGGTACCACCAGCCTTAATCAGCATAAAACAAAAATATCCCCAAGAGTAGTCTATGAGTTGAACTAACTCACCACCCAGATTCTAAATGCTGATGGTAAGAAAGACTAGAGAGTCACCTTCTCGCTGAAGTACGGGAAGTGAAACAACATACCAGCAAGACATTTCTGCTTAGCTTTTCCCTTCTAAAGCCACAGAGCCCATGAATAAACACAAAGATGCACCTAAACACTTATTAATGGATGTTGCTGGGCTACTGCAAACCCACTTCTATAGGAATCAACCTTCAAGAGCTCACATGAAATGGCAACAAATCTGTATGCCCATAAGATGCTATCATTAGAGGCACTGACCCCCCCCCCAAGTGACCCCTGACAGTCCCCTCACCTCTCCCACAAGACTTCCAAAGGAACGCCCCTCCAGCCATTGTTACGTGTGACCTCATGGCAACTTCCCGACATGAGTTTAGCTGCAGGCTGATGTCTAAAAGTTCATGCACTATAAAAACTGGTTTATTGGATGCAAAAGAGAATTAGGACTTCAAAGACTCTTACTCTGTCAAATTAAATTAACATATGGAACAGCAACTAAGCTATGATTGGTATTCATAGCATCAGCTCTTTGGTAAGGCTCTGGCTGGTTTTTAATGCAGCTTGTTCACTGTTTTAAGTGAACTATTGCTGATCTATTCTGGTTACTTAGAAGAATATTTAATGACTTGGGAAACAATATGATATGAAGTGTAAAGAGCTGAATACAAAATTACACGTAAAATATAATTCATATTTTCTAAATCAGACTCTAATTATAGTTTTTAAAATTCTTTACTTCATAGATAAAACATTTACACTAAAATATTAACTCTGATTTCTTCTGAGTAGTAAGATTCAACAGTTTCATTTGATTCCTTCAGCTTTTATGAATTATCCAAAGTTTCTATAGGGAGTGTATTAGTTTAAGAATATATGTGTTTTTAAGGAAAGTATTGTTTAAAGAAAGTATTCTTTACGTAAGTAGAAGCATGCAAAGAGTACTGTGCATATACAGGGCAGGCACTGTCACACACACTGTGTGGCTAGTCTCAGAAGAAGTGGAGTTGAGTGATGACATGTCTGTGCCATGGAGTTAATGTCCACACACAGGTTTGGACATGAGGCATTTTATTTGTCTTCTGGTTTTTCTTTCTATTCCTCAATCTAAAGACTGTAATATTGAACAATCAAAGTATTTGAATAGTGGTAAGATCTTCTTTTCCATTTTCTTTTTCTTCTGGAAGAGAGCTTGGTTTCAAAATACAGTGGAATCCCATTCAAGAAGCTTGATAAACATGTAAACAAAATTAGGCAAACTAAAGCATGAGAAATAGACAATATTCAACCATTTTTTTACTTACAAAATCGACAATTTCATTTGCTTTAACTGACTATATCAATATTGTTAATTATACATAAAAATGCCCAGTTTAGTATTTATCCTTATGTGTGTGTGTATGTGATAAAGTCAATTTATTATAACTTACTCCCAAAATAATCAGAAAGCCATGCCTCTAAGAAATAAAAATTAGGATATGCATTTCAAAGTCTGAAATAAATGGCTTTCTATTTATCTGCAATTAAAAAAAAATTTTTTTTGAGATGGAGTCTTGCTGTGTTGTCCAGGCTGCAGTGCAGTGGAGCAATCTCGGCTCACTGCAACCTCTGCCTCCCGGGTTCAAGCAATTCTTGTGCCTCAACCTCCTGAGTAGCTGGGATTTCAGGTACCTGCCACCATGCCAAGCTAAATTTTGTATTTTAGTAGAGATGGGGTTTCACCATGTTGGCTAGGCTGGTTTTGAACTCCTGACCTCAGGTGATCTGCCTGCCTCAGCCTTCCAAAGTGATAAAAAATTTTTTAATGCTATTTCACTTTATAATTTACCTAAGCAAAAGCTGACTTGGCTATAGAATATGTTAGATGTTTAAGAGTTTTAAAATAAGGAATGAATATCATCAAACTAGCAGGCAAAAATTTATTTGAATCAATTAATAAATAGCATCATTCAGAATCATCAAATCAACTAGTTGGGCATATTAGAACCATTCTCTTGCACATTGTTTTATTCATTTATAAAACAGCAATACTTCGGTTGTAAAGTTGCAGCCAAAAAAAAAAAAAAAAAAAAACAGTTAAAGAACAATTGCTAAGGAACTGGAGGAGGTGGTTTCCACTGTCCAGATTCTAGGCCCAGCCTCTCAACCCATGAGTTAGTTCTATGACATTGAACAGATCTCCCAAACCTCCTTGGCCCAAGGCCTCTGGAAAATGAAGCTCATGATTTAAAGTTCTGTCTGATTAACTGGTGCTTTACAAATTACTGTACAAATTTAAGATATTATCATTACTGCTCATGATGATCACTATGCAAGGTGTTTTGGTTTTGTTATTTACTACTACATACTGGCAAATACTACCCCACCTCCCCCAAATAAAACATTTCCTCTTTATCGCCACCAGGAAATCAGGCAGCTCTAGGCAGTTATCATGAATTTAAATGTGCCAGTGTCGGGTCTTATTTCATTCCGGCAACAAAAATGGATGTTATCTGTTACCTGCTAGTTATCCACGGAAGCCTATTTCTCACCAATCAAAAAGCCAAAAGAACGTGACATAACTCTGAGTTAAGAAATTCTGTGATCGAATCCCTATTCTTTCTCAGAATGAAGTACTACTCTTGGAACACAAGCAGCCTCTGTAGGTCCACGGATACAGTGTTTGACAGGCCTGTCAGAAACATTTTGCTAACATTTAACCTAAAAAAAAATACTCACTGTGACATCTCAAACCTTTTACATTGGATCCTTCTTACAGTGGCTCCTGTTTACTAGAGACCCTTGCTCTGCCCCCACCACCCCGGCGATGTCTTTGTATGTTCATTCTGCTCTTGTGACTACAGTCTTTTTGGATTTCCCTAGAAGATATTTTTTTCCCACTCAGATCATTTTACTGTGAGCCTATGCATTTCTCCAGTTTCCTGATAGTCTACGATTTACGTTGCTCAAATTGACAGCTAAAAAATCAATTGATTTACAAATCCTACATGTCCCTTTATTTTCTAGCATACATTGGCCACACAAACATTTAACTCTGTGGCTTTTGTTTTTAGGTACTGCTTTAGGGAAGTGACACCAGTTTCGGTCTTTTTAATCAGTGAAGCCATTATTTCCAAATTGTGTATTTGGTGGAGAATATATTTATATGTATATAAACACATTCTACACAAAGGGACAATGGAACATAAAGCAACTGAAGGGAAATGGTATTCCCAGTGACATCTTATATCCTGGTGCTTGTTTCTTTCTTTTTTTTTTTTAAAGGGCAACATTTAGACCAATATATACAAATAATGTGTACTCTTTCTTCTTTTCGATCCTTCTTCAGCTGGCTTTCTTTTCTTTCTAATACTACTACTTGGTTTCTATAACTATCTTACTCTACAAAATTTAGATATAAAATTTTGAATTAGTGCTGGTAAGCAGCACATTGCTATTTTGTATGGGACAAGAGGAGAGTTAGGATGTTGGAATTATCTTAGGCCACACCGTGAGTTTCGCAATTAAATCCCATAGTATCAGCAGGTCAAAAATTTGGTTGTATCAGAGATGACTAATGACATCAGAACATGGTTCTCTACTTTCTTCTGAATGTAAAAAGATACCAAAACATACTGTCTGTTCCACTTCCTCATTTCTGGGCAGCTGTTTTCTCAGACTCTGCTATCTACTGCAGAAAATGGATCTGGCCATCCAGCTGTCACTTAGTTTTATTCTCACACTTGATGAAAGCATTCCCCTAGGCTCAGTGCATGTTCAGTAATTTAAAGGAATATAATTTTTGTTTGATTGTTTTCTTTGTCAGGGGCTCTTGGGCTAAAAAATCTTTTCAGAACAGTCAGAGAACTTTGAGTCAGAAAATATGAACTCAAATCTCATCTTCATCATTTATTACCTGCATAATGTCTCCTTTTTGTATAAAATGAAGATATTATAACCAAGCTCACAGAGCTCTTCAAAATATTAGTTTTGAGAAATGTGCCTGGTACAGAATATAGCACATAACAGGTGTTCAATATTGTTTGTTTATTACTATCCATGGAAGACAAATTAATATCATCAACGGTCTTCACAAATTCATGTCAATTCTCTTAAGAAACTGAAAATGGCTCTTTAGCTATTTATTTGGGAAGAAAAAAAAACCTCTTAAAACTAGGATGATCCATGTTAGAACAAACATTTAAGCTCAACCTGGAGAACAGGCACCAAGTCCTCCTTATATCGGTGCCAGGCCCAGGACAAAGTTTGCCACATAGCTGCTTCACAGAGGATAGACTAAGGAGAGTCTTTATAAAGTAAGTTAATCAACACCATCCATTTTTACAATATTTGAAAAACAATTCTATGGTTCTCACATAAAAGACTTCGTTTTCATGTACTTCAGAATATTAAGTTGGTGGAGATCGTGTTTCTTAGGGTTGTGTGTGTGTGTGTGTGCGTGCGTGTTTTATTTTGTTTGAAAAGTTCTGCTTGTGTCCTTCGAATAACAAGGATCTAAAAATAGGACTCAACAGAAAATTGTGGGGGATTTATGGATTCATGTCATAAGGTGTCCATTGTCTTCCATTATCTAGTAAATGTTTACTGTTAGTTTCTCTGGGAGAAAAAAAAGTGTGCATATATACATATTCATAAATTTATTATAATATTTGTGATTTAAGGAATGTTTAGGAAACAATTGACAAGTGATAATAAAATATGTCATACTCTGTTTTCAAATTCCATACACCTGTGACTTGTTTCACTTGCTTTTTCTTGCAAAATTCAGTATCAGTTTTTGTAATTCTATCACCAACAATAGTGTCAGACAACAAAATCAGACAGCAAACAAATGCTTGGTGACTATTCATTTCAGCAAAGAAACAGGTCATGTCATTAACAAATAAGTGCAGTTTCAACATGAACATTGGTTGATATTCTTGTTTATGTCAGTAAGTAAAACCAAAGTGAAACAGTGAAGTCAGAACTTTACTCATTCATCAATAATGTGAGTGACTTCTTTGCTAAACTGGATAGTTTTTTAATAGCCAAAGAATATTTCCTTAAATGTTTTATGCTATTTACAACGTAAAGGCTGCAGATTTAACACTTAAGTTTACCTTGTATTATTCAAATGTTCTCAATAATTGTTCAAAGTCTAGACAATCATCAAAGCAACATGACAAATCCTATTAGCAGCATTTGCCAATTCCTATGGTGTAAATGCTCCTACCATGGTCAATTTCAACTGCCAACGTGCCATCACTAAACACAGAGTTGGAAAGAAATGGGTGGTGGCACACCAGTATGAAGTATTTCTCCACACAGATACAATAAACATAAATAACATCAAGAGCATAAATAATAGTAAAGTCCAGAAGAATAACTTGGAAATAATAAGCTTTACACATTGCCTGTTTTTAAATATAATTTATTTAATTATAAATTTATATATGTTAATTTTTAGTAATGGCTATGTTTTACAACCAGCTCCCAGACTTCCTAAAAATGTAACAGTTGGCTCCAACCTGTCTCCAGCATACCACAAAATCTCTCTTAAAAACGATGGCCAGTTTGGGCATATCTAGCTTTATCAACTGAATTGAGTGAGTCTTCAGTAATTACTAGCACTTCCACTACAAAAATTGGGCTAATTTCATTCCTAGTTGTCTTTTAGAAAATAGGAAAGAATAAAATTGTCCCTGTGGTCTCCATACTCTGCTCTGTGATTCACTGTGGTCCACGGTGCTGGTCAGTCCTCTTTGACACACTTGGTCCTTGGCTAGAGGCTGCTGTGGGCTTACTGTGGCTACTAAGAGGAATGACACTTGTCTGGTTTCTACCTGAATCGGGTTCAAGATTTGGGTCTGGTTAAGTTCTCCTCTCTCGCATTCAGCTATGCTGTGACCTAGGAACAGATTCTACCTTAGTTGAAAACACCTGAAAAGGAGTCCTGGCGAGAAGTAAAACTAAAAACAAGCTCCTTGGAATAGTAGCGTGCCATTTAGTCACGTAAGATCTAGTATCTTCTCAACAAAATCTTCATGTACAAATTTAGTGTGCATTAAGGCCCCCGTAGAGAATGCGGAGAGGCTGATAATTAGTGGCCTTTCTCTCTAACGGAGAGGTAGTTATGACTGAAATAATCCAAGGAGACCTCAATTCGATCAAATCGTTTTCACTGACTATAGAGTAAACATGACCTAATTTGCTTATAGCAATTAGAAAAGTAATATAAACTACATATACAAGATAATCTAAAATAAGAAAGCCATTATTTTGTAAGTATTAAAATGTTACCCTATCCCGTAAGGGTTCTAAAACCCTTACAGATGATTGAGAGGAAAGTTTTCCCTCCTCTTTTGATTGTATTATTCACTTAAATTCCCTGCATAGTTGCCTCAGTGACTAACGTGAGTAGTAGAAAACCCCCAATTGTCAGGAAACTACTCAGGTAGCAAAATATTGGCAGGTAAAATGTGATCCAGCAGTTTGGAACTAAAAATATCAGCTTTCCTAAGATGCAGTGGGATATCTAAATTAAAATGAAAACTATCCAGAGATAAAAGAGTTTCAATTCTCTTCATAAACATAATACAACCTGGAAAATAATCACTTTCTTCCTCAGAATATAAGATCCTAAAGGGTATAGACTATGGCAAAATGTCTAGAATGCAGAGCACAGTCTATAGTGAGTTAGGCTTTTCCTTAACTAGCATTCAGAAAGCTGGCCAGAATGTTTCCAGTTCATTTCCCAGGCCAGAATTCCTCTCATCTGGAGATAAACTTGATTCAAACCCTCATCTCCCTCTACTCCAGCCTTCTGCAATTCAAAAAACATCCTGCAATTATCATATCATAAGGTAGAGTTTTCCAAAGTGTGTGTGTCCTGTGATAGATAATAAGGAAGACAGCCAGTGAAGTAATGGAGTGAATACTGAATCAGGGAAAAGTAGGATCGGAAGTCATTATGGGGGAAGAAAGTTGAATGTAGGTACTATAGAGAATAAATAAACATTGGAAAGAACTTGCTCCCAAATGTGTCATAAACTACAAGCTATGAAATATAAGGATATTTGGAAACATTTGGATATTTGACTAAACTTTTAAGTTTTCAACTGTTCAGAAGCACGAATTATAAACCGAGAAGGCAAAATAGGATGAACCCAGCCAGTGCAACTTGCCAGACATTGTTGGAAATTGACTCCACTGTCTTTTAACATGAGAACCTCCCTGAGCCCCAGTTTCCTTGTCTTTAAAATGGGAATAATCGTAACATGGTTTTGCAGGGAGGCTAGGAGGATTAAAGATAATGTGAATCAAGTGCTGGACATAGTAGGTGCTCATTGTATAGTGGCTACCACCAAAATTATAGTAGGTATAAATGATATTTAAGCTCTTAAAGGCTGTTGAATATGTACTACAACCATATGTATGAAACGTGAATATCAGATAACACCAATATTTTAAGACGCATAATGTTTCCTTCATGGGAAAAAAAACGATGCCTTGTTAGCACCTTTCCAGGACTGGGTAATGGGGCCCTGCAGGAAACATTAGCCACTGCTGATTTAAGGCTGGGAAGCTCCACCTTTCAAGTTGCAAAAGTCATTGAAAGATCTGAACCCTGAGTTTATGATTTACAGTAGGTTATGCCAAACAGATGATAACAAAAAGCATTAATCCAAAAGCAAAACCTGAAAATAAATAAGTAAACAAAGTGCTGCTCTACAAAAGGTAATGATTTTCTCCCCTCTTGGACTAGCTGTCAAACTTTTTTCCCATCCTGCTTATAGCATCTGGATACTTTAAAATGTACTAACGTAGGGATTTAGGGGCTGTTAAACAGCATCACGACACCATGGCTAGATAGAAACCTGGTGTCCTGTTTGTTATCTAGTTGGAGGCCAAGACTCATATTAAAATGCCCACACTTAGCCAGGAAGCCAAGTCAAAATTAAAATGAATTAGCATCAATAACCAGTGAAAACATGAGGGCACTGTGTTATTCCTTCCAATGATGAATGAATTATTTAACTTTTTTTTTTTGAGACAGAATTTCACTCTTGTCACTTATGCTGGAGTGCAATGGCACGATCTCAGCTCATTGCAACCTTTGCCTCCCAGGTTCAAGCGATTCTTCTGCCTCAGCCTCCCTAATAGCTGGGACTACAGGCACATACCACCACACCTGGCTAATTTTTGTATTTTTAGTAGAGACAGGGTTTTACCATGTTGGCCAGGGTGGTCTTGAACTCCTAACTCAGGTGATCTGCCCGCCTCGGCCTCTCGAACTGCTGGGATTACAGGTGTGCATTACCGCGCTATGCCTAACTTTCTTATTTCTTTAGCATTGCTTCTTACCCACCCTCCCTTAACCTAACATTCCTTTTGACGTTTAAATCGCTGCTCTGCAGGCTTGCTCACTCTCTGCTCTCCCTGACCACTCCTTTTTATCCTTTCGACTGAGCCCCAGTATTCAGATGGAACATAAGAAAATGCAATTACCTCTCTCAGGATGCCTAACGTTCTACTTACTCCCAAGTTACATCACAGAGGTTTACATTTATTTTCCTTAATTTTCTCAGAAACTTAATAGTGTCGTTAATATGATTGCAAGTTCTCTAGTTTCTACTGTCAGCTTCTTTTCATCAAAAAACAGTGGTGCACCAGGGTGACTATGGTCAATAATAATTTAAGTGTACATTAAAAAATAACTAAGCGTATAGCTGAATTGTTTGTACCACAAAAGATAAATGCTTGAGGTGACGAATACCTCATTTACCCCAATGAAATTATTAAGCATTGTATGCCTGCATCAAAATCTCTCACAAACACTGTAAATATGTACACCTGCATACCCACAAAAATTAAAATAGTGTCAGTCACCTAAAATAATTCTAATTTCACTTCTTCAGTATTGCAGGAATCAGGTTTCAACTAATGATTTTTGCATTGTTTTTAGAAGCTAATAGGATACAACAACAGTGACTGGAGTTACCCCATTCAGTCTGGCCTTGGTAACACAGTCAGGGATATACGACCACAGCAGCCACATGGAGTCAGATTCTTGTGTTAAGTGTTTATTCCCACAGACTCATTCATCTCAACTACCAGATACATTCAGTAATTAAATGCCAGCATGTAAGAAAGATCTCTAAATCAGATTCTTCATGCAGTGTTCTTCCAATGTTTAATCAATTAAGAAAACACAGACCTCCCCGCAGGCTGCGAAGCTACCGTAGATCAGATCAGTTTATAGAATCATCTTATGTTCAACAAAGGCCTTGCCATTGGCCATTGACTTACTAGTAGCAGCAAAGGTCAGAAGATCTGCTTCTGGAAATGGCCATGCTGCACACGCACACAAATGTGCGTTCCTAAAAAGAACAGGGAGAAGAGGAAGAAGGAAAAAGCAGAGAGAGAAAGAGAAAGAGAGAGAGAAAGCACCACACTCCCCCCACAACAGCAGCTTTGTGATCCCTCTGGTAATGTTACCCAGTTTTGTTTATCATGAAAAGATCCCATTAATGCCTCAGCCCCATCAAACAGCAGACCCAGTCCATGAATGGCACCTATCAGAGCCCAGGGCAAATCCAATGATTAGAGAGAATTCGCCAAAGGGCCTTTGTAGCTGAGAAAAATGCCTACTCCAGAGAGGAATGCAGAAAATTCCTGGGAGCACAGGCCCTTCTTTGTTGGCAGTTGGGCGGTATTCTGGAGCAAATAAAGGGACAAAAATGGGATCTTAGATGCAATGAACATTTGAAGAAAATGGTTTTCAAAGACCTCCTTGAAACATTCCTTTTCAAAAACCCCCAAAACTATTACTCTGGTAAGGGTGAACTACAGCACTTCTACTCAAACCACCATTTTATAGCATTGCATAACCTTGGAGATTCTCAACAGGAATATAGTTTTATTTAGATCTCCTTTGTCCTGCTGAGTTTCCTGGTTAAACAGTAAGCCAAAGTTAAAACTTTACAGATAAGAAAACACACACATGAACACGCACCCCTCACTCACTCTCCTCAACTTTACAGACAGAATAAACTGAGATTTAGCATAACACACATGCATCAGGCAAGGAAGTTGGAAAGCATATAATACTGAATTGAGTGTACCAGCCATCCTCAGAGCAGAACAAATCATAAAGAATATGCTGAGCTATCACCATTATCCAAATTTGCATACAACCAACCAGAAAGAAGTCTGCTAGGCAAACTAAATAAAGAAGGTAAGTTAAGGCATAGGGACCCTAGACATCATAAGCTTTGCTTTCATCTACTTCTGTGCACAAGAAGATATTTGTTTGCTAAAACCCCCTAACTAACATATGGCAAATATAACATGCCTATATTGTTTTTATTATGTAAGAGCCGGGGTCTATCAGAGCATGCAAAAGGAATGCCAGGTCTACCATACCTCTTTAAGTATGTTTCCCAGAGAAAACAAAAACTTTCAGTTTTGTCTGGTAGGAAAAAGCTGCCACAATAGAGAATGAATCCAAATCTTTAGGTACAGTGGCTTTTAAAAACCTAAAGCCTTAGGTAAACATCAGGAAGGCATTTTGATACATCTGAGTTTCTCATTTTTCTCAAAAGGTTTTTTTTCCCCCCTTCTTCTTAAGACCCAAACAATTTTAATGACTTTTCTGCACAATGTGCCCCTAAGTGTAATACCTTTCCTCATAAATCTTGTTATAGACTTGCTTTATGTTCCATTTTAATGTTTGCTGGGCTGAGGGAGGAGCAAAGCAATAATCATGTAATTCTAGTTGAAGGTTTTCCTCCCCTTTCTCCTAGGCTGAAATCTAATAAAATATTATTTATTTGCATCTTTGGAGAGCTATTCACTAACATTTTTCAAAACTGTAGTAAAGTGGTTGCAAAGGTGGTGTCTTTATTGCTTTGCAAATGTTTGTTCATTTTACAATTTGTTTTAAATGCCATTTTACTGGTACCAGTGGATTTACATTATAAAGCTGCATTAGGATGCCATTTGGGGTATACATAACAAATGCAAACCTTTGGACTGTGCTTCTCCACACTCACTTCTTATTTGCCCGTGTAACCATATAAAACACTTCTCCCAGACTTCCCTTCCAATTAATTGAGCATACATAATTGTGGGGTTATTGCATCACTGTTTATGACCAACTTTGCCCTTTCTAAGAGTTACTCCAATAAGTCTCTACCTTGGGGTGTACTTCCATAAAGTCTATACATCTGTGCACCAAAAGGGAGGGTTCAGCTTTACTTCTGCACCATTAAATGTACAGTTTTTCAAACACTAATGAATACAATACTTTCTCAAATACACGATGGCTTGAAAAACAATTGGCATACTTTCCTGATGTATTCTGCAAATTTCCTCCTGCGTCTGGACTGAAAAAGCTTTATTATTAGAGTTCTTATGAATAAAATGCTTAGATTTGCCAATGTAAAAATGATCCATTTGAAAGAAATGTCCAGAGCAGAAATAAATTTAAGGGCAAAACAAAATAAACGTTCTGAATGACCCTGATTCAGGATTCCCTATAAATGGAGTGTACTTCTCCACCACTGTAGAGTTCTCTGAAATCCTGCCAGATGCATAAATCCTTGAAACATCTTCTAAAAGATAAGAATGAGCTTGGAAAATAGATCATCAAAGAAATATGCAGTGCCTATAAAATAAACCACACACATACACACACAATTTTCATTTACCAGATCCTCTTTCACAAATCTAGCAGATGGTAGAGTTTTAAAACTAAGTTTTTCAAACTGCAATCTGATTTTCTATTTAAAACAAAATCTTTAACATGTTAGAAAAAAATGCGGTGGATATCGTATAAACACCAGAGGCACACAACCAGGCTCACATTAAATTGGCCAACGGAAGAAATTTCTATAATCAGAACTGGACATTCAAAACCACAATACCAATTGTTAGCTAGACAAGTTTTTACTCCCCTCTATGTATCATTTCTTTATAGTACTACAATCTACCAAAAAAGTGAATTCAAAAATACCATCACAAACACTCTTCTTCAGCCAGTGATATTTTCGAGTGCTCTGAGCAATACCAAACACCGTAAGGAACAGTTACCCCATGAAGGCTGTACTCTAAATACAGTTGTGTCTTTTCTCCTCCTAGAGGCTTCAAACTATCCGAACATCCTTCCCTTTCCATCCTTGTCTCCCAAAATTAGACCCATTAAACTTTTGCAACTTGGTTGCTTATCTCTTGGAATAAAGCTCATTTTGACCTCTTTACCAGTAGCAATTCACCTCCCCCTGAAATGCAGGACAGCTCTAAACCTTGAAGATGGCAGTCAAACACGAGAGGGTTCTAACAGCCACTACCTCTGAAACCCTATAATGTTTGCAAAGGATGAAAAATCTCCAACAAGGAGGTGGTTTCAAGCACTAGTCCTGTTCTTCATCCGTTTGCAAATACTAATAGAGACATGGATTCAATGCTACCTTAAAAAAAATGTTCACCTTTGAAACTTGTACCCTCAGGAAGAAAAGGAAAACCACTTTGAAGAAACAAAAACGGTAACAAACGAGGTGGTTTGTTCTTTCTGCATGTATCCATTTAGCTGGGTTGAATTCTGGAGTACCTTGTCATGGCAGATCTTGTCATGAAACTAAATGCCTCAGGTTTTAGCTGTGACCACACCAGGGCGAGGAGACAGTAGATGTTGCTCTGAACAAAATGGGTCTTGCTGCAGCCCTTAAAGGTCCTCCTGTACTAACAGCAATTAGAGAGTGGAGCTGTAATTTCACCCTCCTTCATGCAGGACCTTGTCTCCCCTTCCACAGGAAATGGGGGCTGAGTCAGTGGGGCATGTCTATAATAGGAGACTGTGACCGGGGTGCAGTGTAGCCATCAGTATAAATCTGTCATAGACACACTCGCAGAGGAAGAGGGACTTCCATACACTGCCGTCTTTACACTTTTTGATGCAGATACAGATTTATGACACACGGGAAGCAGAGAGTCTTTGAGCCAGAGGGGCCCTGTGATTCAAGGCCATTTTGTAGGTTTCCGCCGCTTGAAAGAGCTACACATTTATAATTGTGCTTGAAGTCAGCCCCTTT
The DNA here is from genome assembly GCA_963573385.1 of Cacajao melanocephalus. Lineage (NCBI taxonomy): Eukaryota > Metazoa > Chordata > Mammalia > Primates > Pitheciidae > Cacajao > Cacajao melanocephalus. The sequence goes on along the minus strand of CAUYLG010006993.1, from coordinate 77,925 downwards.
CCAGCCCCAGGAGGCAGCACCATTTGGTTGAAATAAAACTGAGGACTTTTCTCAACAGCTGGCCAGCTCTAGTTTTAAGTTTTAACAACAGGATGAATGGATTGAGGACGGCTGAAGGCATCAAAAAGTGTTATGCCAGACTTTTAGGGACCGTTTTCCCAACGACCCCGTTCCCGTGGATCAGATTCACTTGGAGATGACAAACTTTACTCTGAAGGGTCCCCTCGCTTTGTTTACCCAACACAGATGACTATTTCACAAAGATACTTAAAAACGATCCAACTGAGACCTTACAAAAATGTCTGACAAGTTTCAGGCAAGAAAAGAAAAGAAAAAAATAAAAAGAGTCAGCTAGGAGTAAACGAAAAGCCAGCCCAGAGTTGGTGTTAATTAATTAAAAACACAATTTCAAAGCATCCCTAATAGAAGACTTCCTCCATGCAGCCAGTATCTGATTCAGGGAGTGACTCAAGCAATAAAATCACAGTTGGGACGACTCTTGTGGTGCTGGCAGGCCAAGTTCAATATTTTCCCTGTGAGGCATGCCTGTACTATAAAAAGAATGTGATGTTTGAAAATGAGTGTCTCTGCTCTGTGTGCTGGCATTAAAAGTCTCTCCTAGCCCTCCTGCCACATTTTGAGAGTACAGTATGAATCACAATCATGTGACGAGCACCTCCTTGCCAAATTCTTTCATGCTGCTACCACGGTATGTTCCCTCTTAGGTTTTTGCCAGCAGCCTCTGTCCTCTCGCCAAGACCATCAGAGTGAGTGTCGGCGCAGAGGCAGAGTACTCCGGTCCAGATCCACCAGCGAGAAGACAAGGCAGCGCATTATTGTGCAAACTGTAATCTCTGAATTGACTAAGTGGGCAGGAAGGGACAAAAGTCAGCTGAGAGACGTAGCAAACAGGCTGCCAAGAGAGGATGAACACACAGAAATAGGGACTGACCTTTGGAGGGTAGTGTCTGTTGTGCTGGGCACAGGACCGGGCTTTTTAAACTCATGCTCTCATTTAATACTCCTGAGAAATGATCACTAATGCTATGAGTGAGGAAACCGAGACCCACAGTTATTAGATAAGTGACTTTCTGCAGTCACACAGCCCAGGGCAGCAGAGCCAGGGCTGGAACCCAGGCTAGTGACCCTGTCTCTTCCCTCTCTATTCTCCAGCTTCTCATTTGGCAGCTGAAACTTGGAGAAGCCCGAAACACTGCTCTTCTCCCATCTTAGGCATTTTAATATTTATGCCACTCTCTTAATTAGCACTGTTCATCATGCCACTTTCAACAATACATGCTGATGAAAACATTTGTCGGCCAGATTAACAGCCATAGGACCAATCTTCCACAGCCATGACCACAGAACCCAACCCCAAGCCTAACTGTCTTCCCCAAATGCTGCTTCAGGGTCACAATGGGAATGGGGAGAGTGCGTGGAGGAAAATATTATTGTAGTTCAACATCATGAATCACTACTGATGGAACCACTCAAAGTTTGTCCTCTACTTACATCTGCATTTCCTTTGTGTTCATTTATTGCTATGGTTGACTACAGATTAATCGACTTGCCAGTTTTCTGGCTGAGTCTCCTGTAAGCCTAGCACTGCCTGGCCCCTAAGAGGCAGAAATGGATCATGAAACCAGGAAGCTCCCTGGAGTTACAATGCTTTTTTATCCCAGTCTTCCTAAATGGCCTGGTAGGTACAAGAGTTTGGAATCAAAACAGAGCTAGGGCGGCTGAGTTTCTATATTTTACATTAAAAAGACAATTGGTTCTAATGGATGGAAGAGGAGGTAAAGGAAGAAATGGAAGGCTCAATGTACACATAAGAATATATTGAAGAAGTGGGCTGGGTGTGATGGCTCACGCCTAGAATACCAGCACTTTGGGAGGTCAAGGCAGGCAGATCAACTGAGGTCAGGAGTTTGAGACCAGCCTGGTGAACATGGTGACATGGTGAAACCCTGTCTCTACTAAAAATACAAAAAAAATTAGCTGGGCTTGGTGATTGCCTGTGATCCCAGCTATTCAGGAGGCTGAGGCAGGAGAATCGCTTGAACCAGGAGGCGGATATTACAGTGAGCCAAGATCGTGACACTGCACTTTAGCCTGGTTAACTGAGTGAGACTGCATCACAAAAAAAAAAAAAAAAAAAAAAAAAAGCAGCAGCAATGAAATAGTCCTCTCGATCTCAGCTTAACGCAAGGAGGACTTGCCTTTCATGGTGTTCAGGTCTATCTGAAAGCTGGGTATGTGTGCTTGGGGGCTGTGAGAAACAACAATGCTGATTTTCATGGTATATGTAGCTTGCTTGAGTCAATTGTGTCATATAGCTTCCAAAACAGCAAAACAAGAGATTTACACCTTAGGCAACATTATAGAAATATATTAAATAGTATTCTGGATAATACTAGATGATGATCTTGCTCTTCTTGGCGGTGATCAAAACACAAGAATATACGAATGAAATATTAAGCACAATTTTGAAAAAACTAAAAGCTAAGACCTATTAGTTTGTTCAGTCCATCATTCATCCAACCAGCATAAATTGTATGAGGATTATGTCTCAGGTGCTGTGCTAAGGGTTGGACATGTAAGGATACATAAAACATGGTCTCTGTTCTATTGAGTTGAGTATATGGGGCTAACGCAATGTTTGAAATAGTGGTCTATTTAAATGGTTATACTTAAATGGTGGGCTGAACTTGGTAACACTAGCCTTGTGGTGTAATAACTTTCAGGACTTGAGCAACTCTCACTTTTTTTAGTGTTTTGCTGCTAAAATGAGCCCAGAGGAATTTGAAAGGTTCTTTGCTTCTTTCCTACTCTGTAAGTTGAGAATTTTGTTGTTGTGTAGGACCACTTTTGTAGCAATTATAAAAGAAATACAAGTGGGTAAGAATTAGGAGGAAGACAGCCTAGATTGTCTTTAGTGAATAAGACAGAAGAATTTTTCAGAGTGATTTCCATGTGAGTGGGGCAAGGATACAGGGAGAAATAGGAAATAGGACAATTCTGAAGCCAGGCTGCCCTGCCTGGCTCCTTCCTTCATCAGCTGTTGAGTCCTGTGCAGATGACTTTACCTCGCTGTGCCTTGGTTTGTTCATCAGTGAAATGAGGATGATAGCAGTGTCTGTCTCACTGAGTAACTGCGAGAAAGAAATAAGATAATCCTGGCAGCAGTCCTGATATGTACTTTCCCATGACATAAAGCACTTTCAAACTAAGGTTTGTCAACAACTCCTCACCTACCTACCTCTTTTTTTTTTTTGAGACCAAGTCTTGCCCTGTTGCCCAGGCTGGAGTGCAATGGCGCTATCTCGGCTCACTGCAACCTTCACCTCCTGGGTTCAAACAATTCTCCTGCCTCAGTCTCCCAAGTAGCTGGGATTACAGGTGCCTACCACCACATCCAGCTAATTTTTGTATTTTTATTAGAGTCGGGGTTTCACCATGTTGGCCAGGCTGATTGCCTACTTACCTCTTTAAAGTCAAAGCCCAATTCAATCATCATTCTTCAAAGCTGGAATACTCTATCCTATTCCTTCTTGGCCTTGTGTACTGTGTTTCCAGTGAGCATTCTTGGAATGGAAACTCCCTAGAATATTCACTTTTTTTGTTTAATCTGCAGGCACACACACACACACACATATATATGTATATTTACCTATTAGATATATATTTACTATAAAAGGTCCTCTGTGCACATCTATATATGAGCATTCCTGGTTCACTGCTAAGGTCACTCTGTTGGAAAAGACAAGGAACAAATGGCAAATAACACTGGCAGCTCATGATGTGCTGTTTGATTTGAGGAAAAGGCCCCTTTTTCTTTTCTGGGACTTGAGAACAAATAGTGACCCTGTATTAATTCCAAAAATGAGTCTACCAAAAGCCTAATGAAAGAAATCTTAAATATCTAGTTGAACATTGGACAAGAGTCATAAAGTTTAGGAGATTAAAAGGGGCACAACTGATATTTCTTTTAAGAAACGTTTAATACTTTGGATTTTTTGTGTGGATAAGAGTATGGTGATGATGAAATTCAACAGTGTAATGAAACAAGATATGCTTCCTCCTAGTGTGGACACAGAAGGCAGCTCATTATTGGTGGAAAGGGCAGACTCGAAGTCAGACGGGCTGAGCATGGTGCATCTCTAACTGGAGGGTGGTCCCTGGGTCCCTATGTCATCATTGTCATAAGAGTTAGCACACCACAGGCACTCTATTCCCATTGGGTGAATGAGTCTATGAGTCAAAGATAGTTTTATTCAAAGAGTTCTCTTTTTTTTTTTTTGAGACTGAGTCTCACTCTATCACCCAGGCTGGAGTACAGTGGTATGATCTTGGCTAGCTCTAACCTCCGCCTCTTGGGTTCAAGTGATTCTCATGCCTCCGCCTCCCGGGTAGCTGGGATTACAGGCCCATACCACTGCGCCAGGCTAATTTTTGTTTTTAGTAGACTCAGGGTTTCACCATGTTGGCCAGGCTGGTCTCGAACTCTTGACCTCAAGTGATCCACCTGCCTTGGCCTCCCAAAGTGCTGGGATTACAGGCGTGAGCCACTGCACCCAGGTGGTTCAAAGGTTTATTTTTCTTTCTTCTTTTCTTTCTTTTTCTTTTTTTCTTTTTTTTTCTTTTTTTTTTTTGAGATGGAGTCCTGCTTTGTCGCTCAGGCTGGAGTGTAGTGGCATGGTCTCGGCTCACTGCAACCTCCACCTCTTGGGTTCAAGCGATTCTCCTGCCTCAGCCTCCCGAGTTGCTGGCACTATAGGCTCGCGGCACCCTGCCCAGCTAATTTTTGTATATTTTTAGTAGAGATGGGGTTTCACCATGTTGGCTAGGCTGGTCTCGAACTCCTGACCTCAAGTAATCCACTGGCCTCAGCCTCCCAAAGTACTGGGATTGCAGAAACAGGTACACACCACCATACCAGGCTCATGATGATCACTATGCAATGCATATTTTTAGTAAAGATGCGGTTTCACCATGTTGACCAGGCTGGTTTTGAACTCCTGACCTCAGGTAATCCATCCACTTCGGTCTCCCAAAGTGCTGGGATTATAGGTGTGAAGCACCGTGCCCCCTAAGTATAAAATATTTTTCTTAATCCTGTTCCATATAGTGACTCATTGAAATGCCAATTCAAAAATGAATAGCCAAGATAAGGTTTTCATTGCTTTCTTTGAACTGGCCTTAGACCAAGTCATCAAACCCTTTCGTCTTTGAGACGGCTCACGTTTCAAAGGCTGAGAATCACTTGAACACAGGAGGCAGAGGTTACAGCTACCTGAGTTCACGTCACTGCACTCCAGCCTGGGTGATACAGTGAGACTCCGTCTCAAAAAAAAGAAAAAAATGGGATTTCCATAAAATCCCATTTTATGAGAGTGGGAGTCAGAGTTTGTGTAATGAACTCTATAGAAAAGGCATCATTTAAATTGCCAAACAGATAGAGTGAGGTAATTGGCTTTCTATATTTTTGGGCCATGGGGAACCATGGGTTTCTTTCTAAATTAGCTCAGTCATTAATCCCAAGAATTTCATAACCTGTAGTTCAAGTCTTGCTTACTTATTAAAGGAAACTGACTAAATGACTAAAACAGGAAATGTAGAATTCTGTAGAATGTGCCTTCAAAAAGCAAGAGTATGTTTACGATAAGACAGAGAGTGAAAGTGACCACTGTGAGTTGGGTCTTGGCTGGTGGCTTGAGAAGCTTTGTCTGGAAATTTCTCTTGAACTCAATGGTCTGCCCTGGTTGGATTCACACCTCCTTCCTCAAACACCTCTGTGTTGCCTTTTAGCTCATGTCCTTCTCGGTAATTCCCTGCAAGCATGATGGATCAAAAGAAGCTCTCCAAGACAAGGAGGAAACAGAGACTAAGGGTGACAGGGAGTCCCTACCCTTAAGTGAAATGTGAGCTTGAAAGCAGTTTAAGAATGGTTCGGGCCAGGCGCAGTGGCTCATCCCGGTAATCCCAGCACTTTGGGAGGCCGAATCGGGTGGATCATTTGAGGTCAGAAGTTTGAGACCAGCCTGGCCGACATGGTGAAACCCTGTCACTACTAAAAATACAAAAATTAGCTGGGTATGGTGGTACAAACCTGTAATGCCAGCTACTCGGATGCTTAGGCAGAATTGCTTGAACCTGGGAGGCAGAGGTTGCAGTGAGCTGAGATCTGTGCCACTGCACTCCAGCCTGGGTGACAGAGTAAAACTCCCTCTCAAAAAAAAACAACAACAACAAAAAAAACAGGCCGGTCTAAATTCCACTCAGTCTTCTAACCTTTTAAGTTTATGTAGCATTTAGTCAGTGAACAGATTTTAAGAATGGTGAAAATAAAGCAACACATATATTATATATGTAAATCAAGTTTTCAAATTCTGATCTTTTTCTTGATTCAGTTTAAGCTAATAATTTTTTGGTAAGTAAAAGCAAGTTTATTAGGAAAGTAAAGGAATTAAAGTATGGCAGAGCAGCAACTTGGGCTGCTGTACTAAAGATCCTTAAAGTTCTTTCTTGATTATATGCTAAACAAGAGGGTGGATTATTCATGTGTTTTCCAAGAAAGGGGTGGAAAATTCCTGGAACTGAGGGTTCCTCCCCTTTTAACCGAGTAATTTGCCTCAAAACAAAATTTCATGGCATAGTTGATATCATCAGCTCAAATTTTAAAATAATTTTGAAAATCTGAATTTCAAATTATAGTCACCGTTTATAAAAATATTTTTCTTATCATTGTTGTTGTTATTATTTGGAGAAAAATTTGGGGAGAGGCAGCCTATCTTAAATTTACTTTTACAAAAGGCAAATGGCTTGAGATACGTGGCATGTGCTGTCAGGTGCATGAGCGATCCTGCTGCCTCCAAGCAAACTATTTTCCAACATGTTATTTGTTCCCAGGGACTGCACACATTCCAGATGCTATCACCAGGGCTGCTAGTGCACAAGAAAATAAGCAAATGAGACACACATTGGCTCATGTGGCAAATCACCAGGTTTGCCAAATGGAAAAGAACAAAAACTTAGAGGGAAAACATTTTGTTTTTAATCTACAAGGATATTAATAAAACTCAAACCCAGCATTTTGTGGCTACATTTCCCAGGAAGACGAGTGTCTTCTGGCCAAAAGAACATAACAACAGTCCTTTGTATCTGAGAAATATGTATCTCGTGATGTCATTTAAAAAACCCACTATTTATCATGATCAGGGTTGAAAACATGTTTCTCTAAGACTTGGGCACGAAAAAAAAAGATAAATTATACCTAAAATAATATGTAATTCAGAGAAAATAAACTAAATGGCTGGAATTTCATCCATTATATGCCATAGCTTAATATCAAAAGCTTCTCTAGATAAAGTTCTAAGGAATAAATCAACAGAAATTGCTTACTACAGAGCTAATGAGAGGGTGAAGTAGAAGAACGAAAATTTCTTAAGAGAAGGCTTTCTATGCAAATTTAATTTGTATACATGAAAGAGAAGTGAAGGAAGCAAATTATGTTACAGAATATCAATTAAAATAGAATCAATCAGAAGGCTTACTATAATTTAAAACTTATTGGACACAATTGTAAGAAAATGTTAGTTTGGAAGTCACAAGTGAGTAATACGATTAATTAACACATATAGTAATTACCATATGCCAGGTGCAATTTGAAGCACTTTAAATAATTAACTCATTTAATGGTGATGATACCATTTTCATTCCCATTTTGCTGTTGAGGCAACTAAGGCCCAGATAGATTAAGAAACTTGTCCAAGTTCATACAGGCAATGATTACTAGTACATATTAATCTAGATGAGTCTAATTCACAAAATTTCAAAGATACTAATAAATATTGAGAATTTAGAAGCATAATTCCATTAGGATATGAAAAGTCTTAATAGAGAAATTTCACTTAGTAAATAATAATGCTGACTATTTGGACTTTTTACCTTGAGGATACCAAATGACATGCGTAAATGTACAACTTTCCTTAGAGAGAAACACTAGTGCAAGTAAAGTTTAAATTTTGCCCTTGATGGTAAAAGTAGATATACTTGTGCATTAATATTGATCAGTCATTATCAATTGCCCAGGCACAATTTGGTGAATATGTTAATTTTTCCCCAACAGCCATGAGCATGCAAATACAGGCTGAGTGTCTGAAATGCTTGAGACCAGAACTGTTACACATTTCTGATTTTCTTCGGATTTTGGAATATTTGTCTTATACTTGTTCGCACAGTGGCTTATGCCTGTAATCCCAGCGCTTTGGGAGGCTGAGGTGGGTGGATCACTTGAGGTCAGGAGTTCGAGACCAGCCTGGCCAACGTGGTGAAACCCTGTCTCTACTAAAAATACAAAAATTAGCTGGGTGTGGTTGTGTGCACCTGTAATCCCAGCTACCCGAGAGGCTGAGGCAGGAGAATTGCTTGAACCCGGGAGGTTGGAGGTTGCAGTGAGTCGAGACGGGGCCACTGTATTCCAGCCTGGGCGACAGAGTGAGACTCCATATCAAACAAACAAACAAAACCAGTTTTCAATTCTGTCCTGAACTCTCTATCTTAAATAATACGTAGGTATGAAAATAACAACTGGTTCATTGATTTTAATAGGGGAGAATTTATTTGGGGAGCAAGAATGTTTATTGTACACTGTGCCTCTTTCTGGAAATATTTACAATTTTGAAAAAAGTGGCCTTACCAAAAATGTAAGTACAGCCCCTTGATTTGCAGGTGAAAAAATAGCAGTGCATAGACATTCACCTAAATTCAAATTAGGATTAAGGTTAACATTAAGGGGTAAGCAGGACGTAGCACAGTGTCAGTGTGAATAGGAGCACATATTAGCTGAGTGATCTTGAACAAGTTATTTAACGTCTAAGTCTCACTTTCCTCATCACAAAAGGAGCAAATATTTCATAAAGTTGTTGTGGAAACTGAGGTAATATATAGAGTACTTTGCACATTACCAGAGACCCTGTAATGGCTCACAAAATGGTATTGTTGCTGTTGTCCTTGTCTTTAACAAGTGATTCCCAACCAGTTAGTGTCAGCGCAGAATGCAAAGCATTTATGGAGTATCTGTTGTCATAAGCTGAGTTCCTTATCTTTTGCATGTCTCTGGGTCTAAGGAGGCAAAATCACATAGCATTAACATTTTCCCCAGATGTGGTGTGATCCATCCCTTCTCCTCTTCTTTCACTCCTAGAGCAAGCCTGCGGCATTTTAGGAAGTGTTTTCCATCAGAATGTAACTTCGAAGTTGAACATTTTAAACTCAGTTGGGAAGGTTCAGACACACATTGACAAAGAAGATAAACATAGATTTAGGAAGTCTAAACGGGGAAGATGCCACAGCTCACATTACCTGCGTCCGCCTAATTCGTGTTGAGCTTTTCCTGGAAGTGGGGCAGAGTCTGCCATTTGATTAAACATTTCAACATCAAAGCTTAACAAAAGCATATAATCGATCTGATCTTAATTCAAGTGTGCTTACCCCTCCTTGTGAAAGGCAGCCTTGTCTTAAAAAATCTTTCCCTAACAAATCAGGTATTTATGAACAACTCCCTATCTTTTCTGCTTCACTTCCATCTCAAGTTCTGGTTCACATAACCAGCCAACATTTACCGAGGGCCCATTAAGTGGTCGGGCAATGTGCCAAGTGCTTTGTTGATACTCTCTCATTTAATTGTCACAACAACCCTTAGCGGTATTTTCTCATCCCCATTTTACAGATGAGATGGAGGCTGGGGAGAGTAAGTCACTTGTCTAGGGTTACATTGTTAAGAGCAGAGCAATTAAAACAGCAGTGGGGACAGGCCCTCAGGAGACCGTTTCTATTCCTGGCTTGGTCACTGCTCAGATATGTCACATCTCCTCTGGGCCTCAGTTTCCCGGCTTGGAGAGGATGCAGCCTCTCTAGAAGTTTCCCTTCAACCTGACATCCCACGGCCTGCGGCAGCTTCCCAGGGCAGGCGGGCTGCTTTGTTTCCACACTCAGCTGCTCTGGCTGGGGCGTCCCTGGGCTCTGCCCTGTTTTGTTTTTGCTGCTGGACCGTCTACAGAGGCAACCCTGGCAGCGCAGCCCAGAGCACAGCCGAGGCTTCCTCTTTCTCTCCGTTCCTGGCTGCTTCAGTATGAACAGAAAAGGTGGGCAGGGGCCAACTGGCAGGAGCCTCCGAAATAGCAGCACATGATCCTCCTACGAGCAGCAGAAAGGCCAGCCCGCAGGACCTCACTGCCTGCCCAGCTCTGTCATTGACTAAGGTTGCTTTTGGCAGTACAGCCGCCAGGGGTTTCCACGCTCATTCCCCTCCAGACAGGGTGGACAGCTTTGGTGATAGACAACTGGGAGGTAAAACTCCACAGAGCCATGCCAGCGACTGACCGCCCAGGGACAGGAGATGGAGACGTTCAGCTGCAAAGGCTGCGGAGGAACCCCCGCAATTGGAACCTCTCCATGCCTTCTGCAGCATGGAACATAGTCCAGGACCTACCAGGGGCTCTTTCGGGCCACCTCTGAGTGCAAAGGAAAGAGTGCAGTTCAAGGAAGGGAATGTGTCTGTCATCCCACCACATGCGTGCAAGGCCAGTTCCAGGATCAGCAGGCTTCCTTCACCAGCACGGGCTCTTCATTAGCAACCGCTGGGAGGGAATGTGTGCGGAGCCAGTGAGTGAAGCTCTCTTTCGGCAATTTCTCTCCTCCGGTCATATTTCTCCTCTCTCTTTCTCCGTCCCTCCCTCTCTCCTTCCCTCCCTCTGGGTCTAGGACAATACTCAGGCCAGGACAGTTCCAGTCATAACTGGATCTTTCCACTACTTGGTAGCACACAGGAGGATTTGTTGGAGTGGTTTTTTGTTTTGTTTTGTTCCGCTACTATTAAGCAAGATTGCTTCATAATCCTTTAAGGGTTTTTTAGCCAAGTCTTATTCACATATCCCGGCCAGCAAGCACGTGATTAACCCAAGGATGTTGGAGGGAAGGCAGATGCTACATCTGAAAAAAATCTGATTCTGTTTCATTCTGGAGACACAAACAGCCGAGCTGTCAAAAGGACAACCGTCTCTTGGGCCAACAAGACACCAAACTCTCAAACTCTGGAGACCCTCAGAAACAAGGAGGAGGAGCTGCTGAGGTAGGGGCACAGATGCAAGGAGTTCTTCTCCCTCTCCTTCTCTTTCACTATCTCCACTCTGGGGGCAAAGCGTCTAGTACATGGAAATGGTGGTAAATGGCCTGTCCATTCACTGCACCACCATAAATGTCTAAAATGAGGCGCCTGTCTACCACTTATATAGCACCCAGAAAACAACCTGCACTGGCATTTCTGCATTGACAGAAAGGACATTTGAAAACTGTCCCTACATGCATTATTTCAACCGATATTTACGAGTGGTTTTATAGGATAGAATCGTGCCAGTCATATCAAGGAACTTTTCATATCTTTCACCCCATGCTAAGGATAAATAGAGCCAGTTATGATTATTCTCATTTCTCGAAAGTTACCTAATGATCCACCAGAAAGTTAAATGGATCCTCACTTATCAGAGGAATTTTTTTTTTAAGTAAAAGAAACCTAAACCCCAAGACCTAGACTCCTGGAATAAGAATGTCTTCACCAGTGAAAATGCTCAAACATTAAATAAGCATTTACCAGGAGATATCAATGAAGTCTTAACTGTATATTTTCTGATTCTGAGGCAAAACATACAAATACAACTACCGACCTAGTATTTCTAACTCATGCTTCCATGCTACCTGCTGTGTGACCTTAAGTAAGTCATTTATCTTCCCTAATATACATTTTGTTATCTTTAATATGCAGGGACTGTGTTTGTGATCTCTAATTTCCCATAAAGCTCTAAAATGAAATATTTGTTTAATCAAAGAATCTATTAACATGGTCAACAGCAGCTTTTATTTTAATCTTTAAATACAAAGGGCAACACATGTTTCATGGCACAAAAATACCTCATTACCATAACCTCTGAGAGAAATATTTTTGCAAAGTTTTCTTTGCTCTTCTTGGGTAGAAACAATCATGTCATTAGGTTCTGTGAATGAGGAGATGCCAGTGATATAGGATGCGGGATAGAGGTTTTGTTTATTTGCTTTGACCTCAAATGCTTTCAAAGTGCTAGGATTTTCCTCATGGAAAATGTTTTGCTTCTAGTATTATCTCCAGTGATCAAGAGTTAGTGTCAAAGGTTTGTGAATGGATTTCAGAATGTGCAAATGGCACCTCCCATCGTTAGCTGTCTACATTTTTTTTATAACCACTTGCATACTTTTGGTCAACCACTGTAAAATAAACAGTCCTTCCCAAATGTTTATGTTTTCTTTGACAGCACAGCAATAATTCACTTGGAATGCCGCAGAATAGAATAGCACTTTAATGCTGTTATAAGGATGGTTTTTATGATTTCTATTCATCGAGTTGTTTTTAAGTTAAAAGATACCAGACTGAAAAGAACATAAAGCACTGTGAAGATGTGTTACGCTTACATCTTTGCTCCCTGTTCCCACCCAAGAATATATATGTAGAATATACATATAAACACACATGCACACATGCAGAAATATATGGGTACATACATATTATATATATTTAAAACAACATTCACCTAAAGTGTTTACTGTTTTTGTTTTTGTACTTCTACCTTTGTTTTAACTTTGAGCATAACACAGCATCTAGATTATCATAGAGTTTTGTGTTCCTGCAAATGAAGATGTAAATTAATGTTTATTCCTGCCTAGAAAAGTTTCAGGAAAAAACATGTCATAACACATTTGTTTACTTGGTAAATACTCTTGATCTTTTTTCTCTGGCCATGCACATACTAAATATGAAGTTTAGAAGAAAGAAAAGTTTATATGTAGTTTGTTTCAAACTTGACATAGTTTGGTTAGCTTTATTCAGGCATGGTGGCTCACACCTGTAATTCCAACACTTTGAGACATCAAAGTGGGTGGATTGCTTGAGCCCAGGAATTGGAGACCTGCCTGGGCAACATGGTGAAACCCCATCACTACCAAATATATATATATATACACATATATATATACATACACACACATATATATACACAAAATATATATACTATATAGGCATACATGTATGTATACATATATATATATATAGAAAATATATATACTGTATATCTATATATACACAATGTATATATACTATATATACATATATACTACACACACAGACACACACACACACACACACACAATTAGCTGGGCATGGTGGCACATGCCTGTAGTCCCAGCTACTTGGGAGGCTGCGGTGGAAGGATCACCAGACCCTGAGAAGTCAAGGTTGCAGTGAGCCGTGATCATCCCACTGCACTCCTGCCTGGGCGACGGAGCTAGACACTGTCTCAAAAATTAAAAAGCTCTTTATTATTTTTCCTTCAGAGGAATGGCTGGTTACTGTCTCAGATGTACATACCAGAATTAAGTTTATATCTATGTGTCAAAAATGGAAGGATGAAACTTGAGAAACTGCACGGTTTCTGTGCAACATTATATAGGGTATCTTCACAAAGGACAACAGTAAGAAATTGGAGCTTAGGCAGGATTACACTTTCTGTCTTACCTATACTACTCTCTGAGAAACCCACTTTTAGCCATGCAGCATGGCTTGTAAACTGTGATCTTCGACGAGCATGAATAAGTCTTGTGTTGAGTTTAATTTCAGAGGCCAGGAGTTTATCAGCTGAGCCATCTCACCTGCATTCCTTGCAAGTGATTAGAGCTTTAGATGCCTAGCTTGGCTTTGGGCTTCTCCAGCAGAGAGCAGTGAAACACTGTCAATAAACCTAATTCTGGAAACCAGAGTAGATTCCAAGTTAGGAAAAAAGCAAAGGCAGAACTGGCAGGCTCATCAGAGTTATAGAGAAACTGGGCTTGTAGATTTTTAAAAACAGATATGTGTTAAAAGTTTGATGTCAATATTAACGGCAATACATATATTTAGATACTTAAATGTTATTCGAAACATCACCTCATAGCAAGGTAGATGACACAAAAGAAAAAGTGTGCGCTTTCCAAAATTTGCTTCTTATTTTAATCCTGCAATGACTATACTGTTATATGTTTATTAGCTTTACTGTTACACATATATTAGGTCATTTCCATTTGCATTCAATGTTACAACAATGTCAGCTCTTGAATCCCAATCTCTGGCTATCTCTCTTGGCAGGTCGTCAACATCCCTTGTTTACAGGGACCATTGGAAAGTCAGGTATAGTATAACAAGTTATACACCCTCATTCTACAAGAAACATTGTTGCAGAGAACCATTTTAAGAAACTTAAAAACAGTTTTCTATGGCTCCAGTTCAAAATGGGGTTCATAGTGGGGATGTGTGAATGGCACTTCCAGGTAAAGTGATTTATTACATTACACATGAACTTGTTAACAGTGTAACACAAAAGTGTGAACACTCCCTGGGACACCTCACCCTCTGGCTGGGGTGCAAGTAGGTTCTTCTCCTTCTAATCAACAGCAGTATGATGACAAGAGAATATTAGTGAATGTAGTATGTTTGTGCGTGGCTGCTCCTAAAGAAAACATATTTTCACAAAAGGAAATATGAACATTTACAATCCCATGACGGGGAACATAGGATCCGACCTGTTTCCTTCTCTTGAATGAAAAATAGTTTAATCTATTAATTTTGTTTTTGAAGTAAAGACATAAAGGAAGAGATCTAAAACAAAAATAGTCAGGTCATCCATTGCTCCATTGACACGGCAGATAATACCCTATGTATAACCAGTGACTTGAAGAGTTCCCATTCTGAAACTTTTTGCTCTCTTCAAAGCACAGGGCTCAAATGCCAGCCTCTGTGTGCAGGCTGCCAAAATACTAAGTGAAGCATGTGGCACTACACATTAAAGGGGAAAGGTCAGCATGGCACCATGCCCAAAATGCATGCTGTACAGCAGGATGAACTTTGGAGAGACCAGCTCACATCAACTCACCGTGTGTTTTACATTCTCTCAGTGACCGGGGTCATTTTACCTCCCATTGGAATCTCCTCTCAGCCATCATGTCTCCCAGTTCTCAAAGGAAAACCTCTCTCCTTGACCCCTCCCAAGGCCTCTCTCCACAGGACCATCTTAGCAAAAAAGGAACAGCTCCAAGCCAGGAAACTACTTCCACAGGGCAAATAAAGCTTCAGCCAGCACTCCTAATGGCAAAGCCTCCCTGTCGCTGCAGCAGCCAGCAGACCTGAGGCTGCGTTTGCTTGGGAAAGTGCAGCCTGCTGCTCCACGTCAACATTCCACCCCCTTAGCTTTTTCCCAAGGTCTCAGTGAAGAAAAAAACCTTCCTTTCTTCTTTCTTTTTTCATTTTTTTTCATTCTTATCAGTTCAAACAAGAACAATGAATTCCTCAAGCCCAAGCAAGAATGTGACAAGGTGTCAACAAAGCCAACCAGGAAGGTGATGTATGGCTCATAAATCACTCCACAAACCAAGGCAGCAAAGAAAGCGCTCAGCAACCCAGAGCCCTGAGTGTGAGCTTTTTCTACTCCTAAACCTTCACACCCCCAACATCCACCCTCCTCTAGCACCCTCGCTGACTGCTCACCTGTCCCTTCTCCACCGACCAATTGGCCTATTTATGGGATAAGACAAGTTCTGTTCCTTCTGTGGCAAAAATACCGAGCATCTATGGTAGAGCACCATAGAATGTCATGTGCTTTAGGGACATGTGTTGCTGTGGTTTCCTTGAAGGCTGTCTGGAAAGTTCTACTCAAAACCTTAATTTGAAAGGTTTATAAATGGTGAAATTATTTGTTCTTAGGGTCAAAATTTGATTTAGAAAATTTGGGCTTAAGTGATGAAATGATTTCATGGTTTTCAAAAATTAGAGGCCAGAAATGGAGAATGACCAAAGTAGAATCTCTTTCTGGGGGTTGTAGGATTTGGTTTTCTTGAAAGAAATAGTGAATGTATAGTTGCGTATATATTAAAATTAGGAAGAGAAGAATATTTCACAATTGCCTTATGCAAAGTAACTTACTGGTTAAATTACCAAATATTTTTCTTTCACTGTTTTAGTAGATGTGACTAATTATACTCTTTGCCCCATGGTTTCAGAGTGAATATATAGTGTAAATCTTAATGAAAAAACTCCTGAAAAGATTTAAATTCAATTTATTGGCTAATTTTCAGCAACTCAGAATCCATTCTGTGAAAAACATGATACATGAGATATATATATAATTTGTAAAGGGCCTTAAATACATATTTAACTAACAGGCAGGAACAGCTAAATAAATCATTTATAAACGCACATTTATATAATGGAATGACCTGTACCTACTACATACTACATTCCTATATAACCAGTTTAGGAGATAAAGAACTTCCAAAGAAACAATTTTGTTGAAAACTGAAGACATCAACAAAGAGAAAAACTCACCAAAATCCCCATCATAATGGAGACCAAGGTCATTCTGGTTGAATGCAGTTTCATTTCTTTCCTCCAACCACTTTTTTAAAAAATCAAAGATCCTAAAGATAGCTAAAGTAGCAAAGATGAGCTCATTCTCTAAGTAGCCTTGCCCATTCTCTAATGATAGTAAAAATAAGTCAAAGAAAAAAAAGCAAATAAAAAAAAATCCACCAAATTGATAGTTCAAACTCACAGAAAGTTGACTGATGGCTTATGTGGAGCCTAGTATTACAAAACCAGACAAGGCCAGGTACAATGGCTCACGCCTGTAATCCCAGCACCTTGGGAGGCTGAGTCGGGCGGATCACCTCAAGTCAGGAGTTTGAGGCCAGCCTAGCCAACTTGGTGAAACCTTGTTTCTGCTTAAAAAAAAAAAAAAATTAGCTGGGCATGGTGGCGTACACCCGCAATCCCAGCTACTCGGGAGGACAGAAGAATGGCTTGAACTCGTGAGGTGGAGGTTGCAGTGAACAGAGATCACACCACTGCACTCCAACCTGGGCAACAGAGAGGGATTTCGTCTCAAAACAGACAAAACAGAATACATAAAAATCTGGATAAAATATTTCTTTGCAACACAGTATAGTCTTTGAAATAATAAACTGCCAGTTGTTATAAACTGCAAGTTTTAGTTTATATAAATAGATGAACTTAGAATATTATCATTTACTCACTCAGGAACACAGCTATTCAATTAAATAAAATACATCTGGTATTACTGTCAGTAAAACAAGCAAAGCAAGCATGTACTGAGCCACTGTCAGTATATTTTCTAGGATGAGAATAGGGGAGTAAAAATTAATTTGGGATTACTTTGGGGAAATTACTTATATTAACTCTATTTAAATATAACCATTTCTTTTTATTTTTACATGTGTGATTAAACGAAACAAGATAAAACCCATTATGGCCGTAGCATCAAGCTAAATGATAATCCTAAAAGAGTATTACTAGAGGGGAAAACCTTTCTGGTTGAATATAGGCAGATGAGAAGATAAAATAAGTACTGCAGATCTCTGAGATCTCAATTTTCTTGCTCTGGAAAAATCTGTTGAAAGAGCTACATCTGTCTCAAAATGTGACTCTCTTTTCATGAGATGGAGCACCATACTGGAAAAGGGAGAGAGGAGCCCATTGGGGCAAACCTTTAAACTCTTCTACTATTTTTAAGCGTGCCTGTGAAAATGTTTACCTGTATGTGTACATACAGAAAAACAAATGAGTTTGAACTTCGATTATCCATTACTTTATTTTTTTTAAAAAACATATCTTGCCAAGTCTTAAGGTGGCTCTGTGGGTAAATTGGGGTAGTGAGCTGCTTATTTTAAAGCAGCCTGGTCACCTGCACTCACTTCAACAAGGCTGCAGAGGCACCTGGAGTCACACTACACCTCCTTCTGAAAAAGACTCTAAACAATTTCTAAAGGGCACCACATCTTCAAATGGTTTCCTTCCTGCCGGAAACCTAGGCTTTGTTGCATGAGCGCAATTTGTTACCACTGAAATGAAGATGATTAAAATTTCTTGAGTATTCACCTCACCTCACTGAAGCCTTTTATATATCTTTTCTCTTAATGTGTCTCAGCAAGACTAACAAAGGCTTCAGCTAAGTAGTACACTTCATATAGCTTTAACTTCTATTTTATATACCCATTATTTATATAGCTTTATTTATATAAATTTTAAGTTTATGAAACAAAAATCATTTTCTTTTATTGTAGATGATAAATGAGATCTATGAAACTATAAAGGATAAATTCTTACTCTTATTCCCAACAAGCTGGTGGCAAAAAACACAACCCAAAACCTAACTTTAATGCATACAACAAAAAAAATCAAAATTGAAAAATTACTACAAATTTGCTTCTGTTTTATTGTCCACTCATTCAGCAAATATTTATCCAGTGTGTGCAAAGTGCTAGAGCAGCCTATAGGGAGATACAAAACAAAATCTCACTAACTGTGTGCCATTAATTGGCGTACCTCAAACTGCCCTATATTGTTACCGATCTTTCTAGGTGTGTGATTTTTGAATTCCATAAGGGCAGGAACCGTATGTTAACCTTCCATGGGTGTCCTGCTCATTTCAATCATCCAATAAATGATTCTGCCATTATTGTTACTGTTGTGCAACCACGGGCAAATACCACAAGCAAGACTTGAAAACAAATCCTCAGTTCCCTGTTTTTATTACTGGAGGTACAAAAATGATTTTGTGAGGAAAAATATAATAAAATATAACATGGAGTAAGGTGATAATGGTCACATTTAAATATACGTACGTATCTTTGTGACACTGGACATCTCTCCTCTTTTCTTCATTGTTTTTTCTAAAACAAATACTATCCTCCAACCCCACAGATGCATTTGCCTTCATGAGTGACTGTTTATAGCCATCTACACTTAGGCCAGATTCAATATGAAAAAAAATATTGAGAAAAGGAAATAAAGCTTTTCTGCTGATGGCTGTCCTATTTGGTGCTCTCAAAATACTATCTATTTCTGACACGCCTGAAAACACAATCTAGAGGGCTCATGGTGTAGGTGCAGACACATGGCTGGGACACATTCATTCCTTGGATACTTTTTATAAGACACACACTGTGCTCTGCACTGAAAATACAAAGATAGATGAGACATAGTCTCATGGATGAAAAACATGTAAACAAATAATTATAGTAGACTGGGAAATGTCCACTACCTTAGGTGTGTGCAAACTCCCACGAGGCAAAGAGGAAGAAACTAATTTCAGGAGGGCTGGGGGCCACCATGTTTGAACCGGGCCTTGGGAAGTGTGTTGAGATTGGTCTAGATGGAAGTAAAGGTAAAGAATATACCAATCAGAGCACAGGTGTGAATGACCCAATGTAAGTTTCAGAAAAACATGGGTCTTTCTGTCCTAAGGAAGTGAAGATTTTAAGTGGTGGATAGTAGGAGGCAAAATTAGAAATTAGGCCCAACGCTATAATCAACATAAGAATTTCAGACTTTACTCCTGGGGCGAATGATGGCCATTGAAAGTTTTTGGCAGGCGCGTGATAAGGTGTCTGTTCTGAAGAACACTTACAGTGATGATGGAGGTAGGCTGGACAAAGAAGAGTAGAGGCAGCAGGGAAACTAGTAGGAGGCTGGTGCAAATAGTTTAAGTGAGAGATAATAAAGACTTGTGCAAAGAATGTGGCAGTGAGAATGGAGAAAAAGAAAACTTAAAACGTATAGCTCCAGGCACCTTTGGGGTAACAAATGGCAGAACTTTGCAAATATTGAAAATGGAGACAGATGAGTCCAGGATGACCGGGTGTATGATGGCACTCAGATAAGCTATGAATACAGTCAGTCAGTGCAGGCAGTGACTGAAACAGATATCACAGAGCTAACTCAGAATGAACACATGGAATGAAAAATAAAGGACCTCAGATACAACCCTGGGGACGAGCGACGTGCAGAGGGCAGGGAGAGAGAGAAGAGCCTCCCAGGTGCAAGGAGCTTCCTGACGAGAAGAAACACAGGACAGGTTTATCTTCAGGCATCCAAGGAGGGCAAGTTTGAAATAGGGAGGCGTGGCTGATATGTCAGATATTTCAGAAGAGACATCAGGATGAGGACTGAGAAGAGTCTCCTGGATTTGGCAGTTAAGAGGTTACTGGTGACTTGATTTAGAGGATTTTCTGTGGGGGGGAACCCAGGAAGAATGAAGTAGGCAGAAGCCAGGTCACACTCAGCTCTGGACTGGATGAAAGATCTGGAGAGGTGAGAATATGTTTCACTTGGAATCCTGTTGCCTCCCTGCCACTTCAGACTGGCTTCAGTCTAAAAGGGACAGGTTGTCACATCTCCTTTTGCTATGCCCACAGACCCCTAACCCCAAGAAAGCTATGATGCAGTGAAACACAAAGCTACAAAGCATATAAGGCAATTGGTAACTTTCTGTGACATCAGCATACTAAATAGGAAAATTAAATATGTTGTTGGTAATCAAAGGTTATCCTTCTATTCCCAAGCCTTTCTGAGGAAAACTAACTGAGTAAGGTATGGGCAGAAGTCAAACTGGAAGCTTTTTAAGAGGTCCCAAGGAGCTCATGTGACATTGTTCTGTGCATCTGACAGCCTGAGTCTGAACTAGAGTGGAATCTGCCTAGAAAAGGAATATAGTTCTCTCACCTAGATGGAAAACCACACCTTCATAGTAAAGGAGGAAACATATTCTGCCTCATTATTCTTTAGCCTTGAGAATCTAGATACAGAACATTCAAAATTCTCATGAGAAGGAAAACAAATAATACCGGGAGGCCAAGCTAAAGGTTTCTTGCTTCTACTAATGAACTTAAATTCATTTTCCATTCACACAGCAAAGGAAGAAACCTATGTAAGTGGATTAAGAAGGCCAGAAAGACACAATAGAACAGGAGTCAGCAAACTTCTTCTGTTAAGGGTCAGATAGTAAATAATTCAGGCTCTGTTGGGCAGATGGTCCCTGCGGCAGGTACTCAGCTCTGCCACTGCAGTCGGAAAGGAGGTGTAGACAACATGCGAACCAATAGACAAGAAAACTTTATTTGTTGATACTGAAATTTGAATATTACATAATAAATATAATTATTCTTTGTTTCAGCCATGGAAAAATGTATAAACCTGTATTATAAACATGCATTTTAAAAGCTGACTTCTAAATAAGAAAATGAGTGTAGCAAATAATTATGATGCGTTGGTCATTAGACTATGGCTTCTGATTAAGCCTACATTTTTTCTAAATCATATCAGATTTGACCTGTCATTCTCTTGCTTAGAAATCTTTAATAGCTTCCCATTTCCTGTAATGTCCAATCTCCTTATGCATGTATGCATGGCCCTTGTGACCTGCCACCGCTAAGTGTTGAGGTTCACTGTCTACATCCACCCCTACACCCATGGTATGGCTCTAATGTACACTATCCAGTCCAAACTAGCTGCTCTTACTTAAACACACACTACATTTCCCTGCCTCCATTGATGTACTCCTAATTTTCACATGACATGGAAGGCCTGTCCCAGGAAATTCCTCTTGCAGCTGGTTTTTGTTTTGTTTTTTTTTTTAGACAGAGTCTCGCTCTGTTGCCCAGGTTAGAGTGCAGTGGCATGATCTCGGCTCACTGAAACCTCCGCCTCCCAGAGTCAAGCAATTCTCCTGCCTCATCCTCCCCAGTAGCTGGGATTACAGGCATGTGCCACCACACATGGCTAATTTTTGTGTTTGTAGTAGAGATGGGTTTCACCATGGGGGCCAGGCTGCTCTCAAACTCCTGACCTCAGGTGATCACACCCACCTCGGCCTCCCAAAGTGCTAGGATTACAGGCATGAGCCACTGTGCCGGGCCCCAGCTGTTCCATTAGAATCCTATTCATTCTTTAGGGCTCAGCTGAATGTCATTCATCTCCTTTGTAAAGTCTTCCTATTTTACCTAGTTGGAATAAAGGCTTCTCATATTTTTTTTTATTATTTACATTTCAGCAAAAGTATGTCGGCCAGATACGGTCAAAATTAGCAGGGAAGAGTGGGCTATGGTGTCAGATTACTTGAGGTTCCATCAACCACCCAGATGGAATTTTAGGAGCTATAATAATTCCTATCTGCTGGGTAGGGTCCCTGAAATACCACCATGGTGTTTCATTTCCTACTCATTGCTGTGATCTTTCTGAGTTGCTCTGTGATCCACCATATTCCTTCTCTAACCTTGCTTTGATTTATGAACGTAGATGATGATGGTGATGGTAATACCCTATTTTAAATGATACATACTCAAACTAACTTGGCCCAGAGAACCTTACCAAAAAAAGGAATGAATGAGTCAGGTCCTTAGAAAACAGTTCCTAGAATCTAATCTTTTCATCAGTTGAGTGTTTTGCAAAGGGGTTTCTGCCTCATTGATCAAGAAAGCATAGTGCTTACCAATGCCAACCTCGTAAAGCATAACTAAAGGAATGCAATGGTAATCTATTAGACTCACTTGTATGCAATGCAATGGCAGTTCAGGAAAGCATTAATGTTTATAATATGACCTTTTCTACATTTGGGGTTTGGCACAAATTCTTAAGTTGCTTCTCTACTTCAAAATTTGATGATTCCATTATTTTGTCAAAAATAACCAATAAATACCTCTAATCACCTAAGTTGACAACTTGTTAAAATTGATGCTAATAGTTCTTATAGATTCTATTGAGAGTTTAAATGAAAGAGTTAAGTAGAAACAGGCAAGACTGACAGAACCTGGGTTTTTCTGCTCTATCATGATTCCATAAGCCATCCTTAAAGGTGTACTGAATTGGATAAACACCATGGAGAAAATGGTCATTAGGTACACGTTACCTATAAAAAGAAACTCTTGCTTCAAATTTCTCCATATTCAAGGTAAATGTGCTCTGGGCCCAAATAAGGTGACTCATTGCCTCAGTTCTCTTTCTTGTTTCACGAGCAGACACAGCAAAGTCTGGAGAGTAATCTGACCCCTCCCTGATCGCAGTGGACTGCATCCAGGATGATATTTAGTTTTCACTCTCTGTGAGCTCTGTAAAACCACCTACTGCTCAGAGAAGCTCTTTGACATGTTCTGAATTCTAAGAACAAATGAAAATGGCATTTTGGAGGAAAAAAAACAAAGCCAGAACAAAGAAGTCAGAAACATGATACTGCAAGATCAGGCACTTATCTGCACTGCAAGTGAAAAAAAGTTTCAGACTCAAAGAATTAACAATTTAACCACTAGTTTTCTCCTGAGATGTTACTGTCACAAGAGATCCTTACATTTCCAGTGGCATTCAACAGAGTCTCCTCTTTAGTGAGGCCAGCTGCAGAAAGTTAGTGAATATTTGCTTCCTCTCCGATGCAGAAAGATTATTTTGTAAGCAATGTTGGAGAGAAAGAGCTCAAAAGGAGGGTGAACATCAGAAGAAAAAAGGGACAGATCTACTAGGTGCTTGTGACATGTTTCCACTTTGTGCTGTGGCCACCGGCAGAGCAAAAGACCAACCTGTAATCAACTTAGTAACATGGTGCCCATGTCCAGTCATTCAAGTACTTTGTACATACTGTCACAGAAAGCCGAATGAGGAATGTCGGTCTTCTGGGAATGTATAAGAAAGAGAAGGCACGCTCTTACCCTTGAGATGCTTCTAGTCCTGTTCAGATGACAAGCTTTATGTATGAATACGTGAATTCAAATCTTTTCCTCACTTCCTTCAAAACTCCATCCAAAGTTCTCCTGCAGGCAGCCTCATGGCTCTGACTAATAGCTCATGCCTCAACTCTGTGTCCCCACAAGACTCATATCCTCCACTTTTACACAACTTGAACTTGGCAGAAATGTTCTTCAGTTGATTCATGTGTGCTCAGTCCAACTGATTTGTCAGTATCATGAGGATACGGTTTTGGTCCTCTCGTTCCTTTATGTCTTTTCACAGTAATTAGTTCTGTAGCTTAAACATAATAAACACTCATTAAGGGAAAACTGGCCAGCCAATTCTGACTCCTCCTGTCAGATAACACTCCAAGTGTGCTGGTTCCTGGCTCTCCCACTAACAGATTAAGTTCCTAGAAGCTCCCCTTCCTGAGAAGGCCTCCAGATTTTCAAGCTGCCTTTGCATCCAAAAGCAAAGATGTTCTCAACAGAGCAAAAGTTAGAAAAGAACTCAGTGTCTCAGTGGGCTAGACTTCTGCTCATTACAAAAACAGGACAAGCGCCTGTTTCTACGTAGCTTGTGCCATTAGCTACATTCAGGAATACCAGTTAACAAAAATGGCAGGCCCTCAATTTAGGGTGTCAATGATTTTTTGTCATTATGTGAGCTAGTGATTTAACTCCCTGCTAAGGTATCTCATGCACCTCTTGCCAATTCTTTCCTCACACACTCTCCTCTTTCTTTTCTACTTTTTTTTTCTGCAGTGTTTAGAAACTAGAATATCAGAACTGATCTCTCCCCCCGTTACTGTCTCAATTTCTCTCTCCACCAGTGTCAAGATGGGAAGGCACATGTTCCCATCTTGATAGCAGCAGAAAGAAAAACAGCAGCAGAAGGAAAACAGCAGCAGAAAGAAAGATTTGACTCTGGTTGAGAAGGCAATGGCAAGCAGTGTTGGTACATGTCAGCTGCATCTCAGCTAAGTGCTAGTGATTTTTTTTTGTTGTTAGCACTGCTGAAAAGAAGAATGACTGTTTGCATTAATAACTGCCTTCTTAAATCTGTAACAAAGAATAAGAAGCAGGCTAAGGTAGAAGAGGTAATGTTTATTTCACTTTGAAGCTTATAGGTAGTCACATGGGTATCACAAAAAGAACATCTTGCCTTTTACCTGACTCTTAACGACACCTGCAACATATCCCTTGGATGCTCCGCCTAGTCACACTCAAAACCGGGGGATAAAGAAGACAAAGGTGAACACTCATTTAGCCCTGAACCCTCTCATCCTATCTGCTGTCCATGTTGCCCACAGGTCTTCCAGCTGCAAGGCTATCCACGGCCTCCTCCATCGAGTCCACCCAGACTCTGATCTAAAGCAGCCCCGCCCACTCCAATACTCTCCATTTCATTAACTTGGTTCACTTTTTTCCTTAGCTCTTATCATGGCTTGAAATCATCACCTTTTAAAAAAATAACTAGGTCATCATTTATAACCCCTCTCTAGAATGTAAGAGCCACAAGAGCAGGGAGCTTAAGCTTTTCCTCAGTTATCTCTCCAAACATCTAACACAGTGCCCAGCATTAGCAAAGTGGGGTAAATGTTTGCTGAGTGGATAAACAAGTGTCTCCTTAGGAGTCAATCTCAATTTCCATTTTTTCCCCAATGTTTGTAAATTTTCCCTCAATAGAGAGGTCCACCCTCCTTAGACACAAAGGAATTAGAGTTATACACTTGCTATGTTGCCCAGAGTTCACAAATTTTGATGTTCCATCCTTTTAGCCAGTAACTATAGATGGAATATTAGTGAAAAATAGATGGGGATACAGATGCTTAGAACATGTGCCTTCCCATCTTGACACTGGAGAAATGTTATTCTAGTGCATTCTGCATCGCATTCCAGTTCAAATTTGAAAACTTCAGTAAGGGAAGACGAACTTAGGTTTCAATTTAATATAATTATTTTAAAACAACAGCTATAATATTTTTACTGTACATGTATTCAATTATTACTAAGTACTTTCATTTCTACCTGTAAAAGTATGGTATAAAAAGTTCACCCCCATGAAATCAGACAAAAATACAGTTGACCCATGAACAACATGGGGGTTAGGGGCACTTACCCCCTGTGAAGTCAGAAATCCACCAAAAATCCACACAAAAGTTTTGACTCACCAAAACTTTACTAATAGCCTACTGTTGACTGCAAGCCTTGATGATAACACACTTGATTAACACATATTTTGTGTGTTGTATTACTGTATACTGCATCTTTACAAACTACATGTAAACTTCAAAAAAAGAAAAAGAAAATAAGAAAAGCAAGAGAGAAAATATGTTCACTAATCACGTGGAAATGGATCATCATAAAGCTTTTCATCTTTATTGTCTTCATGATGAGTAGGCTGAAGATGAGGAGGGGTTGGTCTTGCTGTTTCAGCAGTAGCAGAGGCAGATGAGGGAGAAGAGTTGGAGGAGGAGGCGGGAGAGGCAGCAGCACTCAGTGTAACTTTCATTGAAAAAAATCTGCATGTAAGTGAACCCATCCAGTTCAAACCTGTATTGTTCAGGGTCAAGTGTGTACTAATATGAAAAAGAGCTGAAGTGAAAAAAGTGGATCAAAATATTTCTAATCACAGTTAAATAATCCAAAAAATATAGGCCATTGACAATTTTATGCTTCTGTTCAACGACACTGCACATACAATCCATTAGAAAAGCTATGTGTGTTAAATAGAAACACTATAAAACCATTTGTAGTGATCTAAGAAAAGAGGATTATATGAACATTACAATATTAATGTTAATGTCATGAATTTAAACCTTTTTTTCCTAGTATGTTAAATATTTCCCTGTATTACAAAAATTGTGAACATTCATAGCAAACATGGTGTTCCTTACCAAATGCAAGGTGAATGTGTACTTCCTACAATAGTCAACAGTGGGGTGAGTAACATAACAGGGCATTCCAAGGAGATGAAAGACGACACTATTATTTTCCTAATATTCATAATTCTGTTTCTGGCTATTTAATTTTGTTTTTATAACACTACTCAATTAAACTGATATTTAGGCCAAAAATGATCATCTTAGCTGCTATGAAGCCAACTCTCTTAAAATCACTTGCTTAAGTTTGGTTTTTCTGAAAAGCACTTACCTACCTCTCTGGGGTGTTTTTTTAAATGAATTAGGAATCCTGGAGCCCTCAGAGTCTAAGCATGGTTGGCAGGTTGGAAGCAAATAAGCACAATGGAAATGGGCCCTACTTAGTTACTATGGATACCTCAGATATAAAGGATTCCTATTTGTGGTTCTCATCAACAACTACTAGCACAAAATCCCTCATGCTGCTTAGACCTAAATATGGTCATAAATGTTTACTGCATGCACATAATATTCATGGAACCATTCTAAGATTGCAGAGCCATAGTGTGGGAAATGTTTCTTTCCTTTGGTGTATTTTCATATCCCGTTTTCCATCTGGAGAAGTGAAGATATTGTTTTGCAATTAACTTTACAGAACAGAGCATTTTTGTTGGACTACTAAAATTGCTTAGCCAAAGTTGGGCATAAATGCAATCCCTGTGCCAAGCCAACTTACCTGAAAACATGGCACTCTTCAAAAGGTTTGCATACCTCATGTTGTTTGTTTGGGGTGAGGGTTACGACTTCTGTAGTCTGAAGACAATGTTCCCTAGTCGGTCAGAGACTGAGCTGGGCACAGGATTTGGTATTCCTAACCTTCAAGATCCCATCCATGGGAAAACCATTCAGGCCTTTTCTTGTGAATGAATCCCAAATTATAATTTAGTTTCTCGTCATCTGATCCATGCAAAGGATATTGTTATGATTTTTTTTTCTTTGAAATCTAATGATCTTTGAAGCCAAGGCAGTCAGTTTAAACACACCAGGGACACTGTATTCTTCTTTACAGATGTTCATCTCATACTACAGAAAGGAAGGTGCAGCCAGTTTCTGGAACCAAGACTTACACTTGTACCCTATTTTGGCTTAACAGTTTTAGTTTGAGGCCAAGGCAGTCAGTTTAAACTCACCCGGGACATTGCACTCTCCTTTACAGATGTCCACCTTGTACTGCAGAAAGGAAGATACAGCCAACTTCTGGAACCAGGACTTGCACTTGTGCCCTATTTTGGCCTAATAGTTTTAGCAAACCAACAGAAGTACTCCATACTGTAAAGCTAATTGCACAAAAAAACCTTAACTTTTCCAGAGGGAAAATGGGATGTCACTAGATGATCTGTCCCAAAAAGAATTCTAGTTTCATTCCCTGGCTCTATTGGCGTGCTGATAGCATTGTCAGGATTTAGGATTCACTGCTGTTCTTGGTTATCCCAATGGTAGGCTCAGTCTAGTGAGCTAATAGATATGAAACAACCATTTCAATTACCACGAGTGGAGCATGGTGGGGTGAAGCAAGGGAAGCATGCGTAAGTTCACATGGACGGTGGGACAGCTGGGGAAGGATGTAGTAAAGACCAGTGGTCCACACACCATTGTTGGCAGCTGACAACCTATATTATCTCCTCTGTGTGCAGTGGTCCCCATAGTCTCTTTCTTCTCCATTTTCTATATCACATTTCATTTTCCACATTCTCTTGGGATCTTTATTCACAGCCATGGCTTCAGCTACTGTGACCCATGGCTCCTGTACCTTTATCTTCAGATCAGCTCCCTCTCCTAAACTTCACACATCCTAAGTACATGAGTGTTTTTCATCTCTATCTCAAATTTTAAATCCACTCTTCCTCTTCTTGAGTAGCAAGGTCATCATCCACAAAGTGGCCCACGAGTCTAGTCCAGCTGTAAGCCTTGACACTTAACACGTTTTTAAATTTTTAGAATATAAGATATTTCTAACAACTGGCTTTCATTTTGTACACCCAAGCTGATTAATTGTTCTAAAGTAGTATTTTAAATGCACTTTCAGAAATATTTAGTTTTTCCTCAATTACTGTGTAATATAAAAATGTAGAACTACGTAAGACATTTAGGCCTATCTGTAGAAAATGGATAATGCTATAATAAACGCAAACTGTAGTAGTGGTGGTGGTACTGACTGTGGGACACAGAGACAGAGAGAATCCCATTTTCTGTTGTTTGAAGTTGTGCAGTTGTGTGTGTGTGTGTGTGTGTGTGTGTGTGTGTTGGTAAATTTGCTATAACATTTGAGAAAAGGTAAGGATATCCAATGCTTATTGTTTTGCTAACTCTCTTAAAAATCTGAAGTCATAGTGTTCATTTAGAAACATGTCGCATAAAAAAAGGATTTTTTTCAAAAATATATTGGTTTATTAAATTTTAAAGTATATCTGTAAAGCCAGTTCATAGAAAAAATAGTATAATCTATATTTATTTACTCAATTTACTCTTAAAATTTTATCATTTTGTTTTTCATGAAACTACAAGGTGCTTAAAAATATATAGTATCTAGGTTTTTTTTTTTTACCAATTTAGGATAAATCAATATAACCTAAAAAGAGATGAAATTTTCAATGCAGTGTTTTGAAAAAGAAAACTAATTTGTTTTATGAACTCAGTGTTCCATAGTGACCCACATACTTAAAATGATGATTAAAAAATAAGAAATACATTTACATACAGGTTTTGTCACATGGAACTCTCTGTTTTATCCATTCAATACAATAGCATGTACTGTTTCTTTAAATTATCTTTCAAAAAATCAATCATGGACACATTGTGGTTTTTTTTTTAATTTCAAAGAAAATGCCCCAAAGTAGACACATCTCTTTCCAGTTCTGCAGAAGAGTGTGCCATGAAGTCAAACACCATGTGTGGCAGCTTCAGCTTAGACTGTGTCCCTGAACCAGGCTAGCAAGATATTCTCCATTTTGTTATCTTTGAGAATATTTTCCAACATCTGCTTCTACGTCGACTTTATATTTTGTAATTTCGTTGAACAGTAGCAGTGCTAATGTCACTTATATTTATATCTCTAAGTACTGAATCCAAGAGATTAGCAGCAGCAGTAATTCCTCAGGGTACACAGTAATTAATGACATAATACTGTAGACATACTTTTTTGTAAAAACAAAAACTTCCCATTACGCAGTTTAAAGACATCATTTTGTGGGAATGGCCTGAGTAGCCTAGCCATGTAATTTTTGTTCTTCACTTAACAGACATTGTATTAAGCAGTGACTGTGTGCCACAGTCCTAGGTTTTGAAGAAAACGCAAAACTATTCTGGAGGAGTTTACAAAACTGGTAAAGATAAGTGTTCAAAAATTACCAGTACAAGAGAAAATGGAGAATACTATACTAAAAGCAAGGCATTCATACAGACAGTCCCTGACCTATGATGGCCTGAGTGGAATTTTTTGGCTTTATGATGGTGTGAAAGTGATACATGTTCAGTAGAAACTGTACTTCAAATCCCATATAACCATTCTGTTTTTCATGTTCAGTACAATATTCAATACATTATATGAGATATTCAACACCTTTTTATAAAACAGGCTTTATGTTAGATGATTTGCCCAACTGTAGGCCAATGTAAGTGTTCTAAGAATATTTAAGGTAGGCTAGGCAAAGCTAGGATGTTCAGTAGGTGAGGTGTCTTAACGCATTCTTTTCTTTCTCTCTTTCTCTCTCTCTTTCTCTCTCTCTTTCTTTCTCTTTCTCTCTCTCTTCCTCCCTCCCTCCTTCCCTCTTTTCTTTCTTTTCTTTCCTTCCTTCCTTCCTTCTTTCCTTCCTTCCTTCTTCTTTTATCTTTCTCTCTTTCTCTCACTGTCTTGCTCTGTTGCCCAAGGCCAGAGTGCAGTAGCACAGTCATGGCTCACTAAAGCCTAGACTTCCCAGGCTCAAGCGATTTTCCCACCTCACCCTTCCAAGTAGCTAGGACTTCAGGTGCGTGCCACCACACCTGGCTAATTTTTAATTTTTTTTTTTAGACATAGGGTCTTACTGTATTGCCCAGGCTGGTCTCAAACTCCTAGGCTTAAGCAATCCTCCTGCCTTGGCCTCCCAAAGTGCTGGGAATACAAGAGTAAGTCACTGCACACAGCCTAAATGCATTTTTGACGAATGATATTTTTGACTTCCAATGAGTGTATCAAGACATAACCCCATGGTAAGTTGAAAAGCATCTGCAATGTGTGTTCACCTCCTCCAGGGGTGAGACAGCCCACTTCTGACTAGGGGAGTAAGGAGCTAATTCATAAAAGGGTGCTGTCTAAACTGGACTTTGAAGATTAAAGAAGATTTTAAGCAGTTGAAAATGGGAGAAGGAAACTGCAGGTAAAAGTGAAGGTGAAAAAGTGTTTGTCCTGTTCATGGAATAGGATGTTTACTCTATTAGTTATTTCCATATTGGAAATAGAGCTTTCGGCTACATGTATATAAGGAAAATGGTAAATTAAGAGCCACATAATTCTATTTATGGGAACTGAAATATTTATAAATTATTTAATCACAAATGAAGAGCCAGTTAGCAGTTTCTAAGCAGAGCAATGACAGGCTGGAGTAATGATAGAGGAAGAACAATCTGGAAGTGGCTCGGAACACACATGTAACAAGAGCAGGGGAGGGACAAGTATGCATCTGAAAATCAGCAGACTGGAGGCAGGGTGATCATACAACTTACTCTCCAAATTAGGACACTTTGGGGAGTGAAAGGGGTGCTACTGATAGTTACACTACTTGGAGGCTATAAGAGAATTTGGTAGAGGATGGAAAGTAGTGGGACAGGAACCTGACGACCTAGCAGGACAGGACCTCTCAGGTTGATTCATATTTCTTCCAGCACAGAACTGTGTCTTGTAATTGTTTTAATCCCTCACCAAGTCTGGCTTATAGACAACGCTCGATAAACATGGAGTCACCAACTGATGACAGATAAACCTGATCCCTAGGCATCATGCCTGGGGGATGCTGTCCACATTACTCCAAAAGGTCAAGGGCAGCAATATTCCAGAACTGTCAAGATTATTCTTTTATGACTTTTAAAAATGTTTCTTCAAAAACCTTGTTAGCAATCTACATAAAAATAACACAACAGGCCAGTTGATTAGAATAAAAAGTAGAAATATTGTACAAGAAGGGCTAGCTTTTAAAAAGAATCAGAAAGACACACAGTGAGTGAGATTTTGACTCTCTGGCTTCATTTTTAGGAGGTTTTCTGTGGTTTTATGTTAAAGCATTCACCATTATTGCAATATTTAATATACATTTTTTTTAAAAACCCCTGGAATGTTGAATAACGAGGCTGTGCATAACTCTCTCATGAATTCAATATGTAAAGGTATAAATATAAGGTGCCTGTTAAACAAATGACAGAGAAAAATCAAAGAAGCACAGCAAAATCATTACAGGAGTAGTTTTTTTTATCATTTCTTGCAATGTTTCATTCTAAAAGAAAAATTATCACAGAAATGAAAAATAAACTCTTTTTCCCTTCAGACCATACATAAACCTGACTGTTATTTGAAGTTGATAACAGAAACTGGTGTTTCCAAAGATGTCACTGAATACAACACTTTTAGGAATTGCTGAACAAATTTTCTGTCTTTCTTTTTTGTAAATGGGAAAGGTAGAGAGAACTGTAAAATCAGTCATAAAGCATATGGAATACTGAGGGATGATTCAAACAATCTGACGTACTCTTGTATGTATACACATTCATTTTCTCAAATTAGTACATACCAATGGAAACTGCATCAACCCATAAAAATAACTCATACGCCTATTATGTTTTTCCATTTTAAGCTTATAATAGCAATAACGACCTCAGCAAAAGACATTTCCTTAGAATTAATGGCTGGCTGGGAGGCAGAGCCAAGGGCCACTGGTTCCTCCCAGCTGGTCATTAATCCTCAGGAAATGCCTGCACCTCCATCATTATTGCTAAAGCACCATTATAGAAAATTCTCACAGTTCCAATATATGGAAATTTGAGGCTATTTTGCAAGCCCATGGTATTCATGTGAGTTAATAGGCCACCACTGAGCACAGAGGACGTAATTATCAAAACGACAGAAGGGAAAATATTGTTCTCCTAGGTCTGTAAGATTATAGGAAATGGGGACTAGCCTTATGGGAAGAGGTATATTTGAAGCTAAAAGACATTAATTTAAAGGGAGATTTGGAATCACATATATAAAAGTCAATAAAAGACACAGCAATCCATTCCCATGACTTCATTTAAAATAATTTTTTAAGTTACAAATAAAGGTTATTTGGACATTTCCTCCCAAATTGATAAATTAATATTAAAGAGAATGCAGTCAGGAAGACTGTTTATAAACACACATTATTATATTCAATGAGTGAGGTTTGGGAAAAGGCATACATTTGACAGTACTGAATGAGAATGGGATTTCTTTCTTTTAAATTTTGGTTTAAAAATTGAATACATATCATTAAATATTATAGAGCAAACATTGTATCCTAGACTTTAGTACTACTAAAACAAACAAAAAACCGTAAAGTTCTGTCTTTTTGTCTTAGCTAGAGGCTTAGCACATCAAACAAGCATTAATAAAACTGAAGGCCAAAATGATAACAAATACAGTCCTGGGGCTCTGTGAAACAGTTTCAGTTTTCTGCAAAAGCTTTTGCTAGCTTGCAGGCTAAATTGAAAATAAAAATTAGGTGTTTTCAGGTCTATTCATTCCCTCCTTAAAATAAACTAACTCCAACAAATGGCTTCAAAAGAGGGAATTAATCCAAAAATCACACCAAAAACAGTCTATAAATCTTTTCAATGTGTTATTATAATAAACTACAAATGTTGGATATGATGCTTTACACTTAATGAAATTCACTGCAGTTTCTCATTGTGCATTACAAATACCAGCCTGGTCCTAACAGGTTTAAAGTTAAAGAGAACTGTTATGAATTGAAATGTATCCCCTAAAAAGATAGAGTGAAGTCCTAACCCACCTTGTCTCTATGAATGTGACCTTATTTGGAAATAAGGTCTTGGCAGATATAATCAAGGTAAGATGAAGTCAGTGGGGTGGGCCCTAATCAAACATGGCTGGTGTCCTTATAAGAGGAAAAGAGACACAGACACATAGCAACTGCTGTTACCACCATGTGGCTACGGAGGCAAAGAATGGAGCAATGCATCTAAAAGCCAAGGAGCATCAAGGATTACCAACGGCACCAGAAGTGAAGGGAAAGGGATGGAACATATTCTTCCCAAGAGCC
Source organism: Cacajao melanocephalus (assembly GCA_963573385.1). Classification (NCBI taxonomy): domain Eukaryota; kingdom Metazoa; phylum Chordata; class Mammalia; order Primates; family Pitheciidae; genus Cacajao; species Cacajao melanocephalus. The sequence goes on along the minus strand of CAUYLG010006993.1, from coordinate 44,111 downwards.
TTCAGGGAGAGTACAGCCCTGCCAACACCATGATGTCAGACTTCCAGTTTCCAGACTGTGAAAGAACAAATTTCTGTTGTGGTAAAGCACCCAAGTTTGTGGCACTTTGTTACAGCAGCCTGAAGAAACTAACACAGGACCTGAAGGAAGAGATTCATCAGAACTGTGGTTAACATTCCCAGTGGAAATCCAAGGAAGATCGGGTGAGGCAAGAGGAAGCAGCTCATTACAGGGAAAAGCAATGGACCAGAAGTCAGGAAACCTGGCTCTTGTTGGAGCTAACGAGGTTGCGTGGCCTTGAGCTAAACACAATTGCTCTGGGTTTTCATTTTGTCACCTAATTGTAGAATGTGAGATGATTCAACTATATAACTTCTAGACCAAGTCTAGGGTTATAGTTGGGAACACCAAGCACCACACAGACCAACATTTTAATACTTTCAAAATTCACTGTTCTGGCATTGCTTGGACCTCAGGGACAAAAAGCAGGACACAGGAAACAGAACTGCAGTCTTCCATTTGCCACGAGCCATGCGTACCTCAGCAGTTTGGCTACATTTATTTTGGTTGAGTAAGGCCCAGAAGAGTTTGCTATGGAAGCAGCGGCAGCATGTCCTGATATTCTGTAATTATTTTCTTTCAAATATAACTTTTTCTGCACTTCCAAGATTGTCAAAAATATCTCCAGCTGATTCAAAATTATGATTCTGTTTAAATAAGATAATAGTTACCACCAAAAATAAAGAATATCACTTGTAATTCATAGATATTTAAAGTGCCATTAGTGAAAACGCATTAGTGCAACGACAAAAGAAAAAGTAGCTCTTTGTATGCCACAGCATACAAAAAAGTAGCTGGGATTTAGGATCCAATAGGGCTTTGGGTCCAAATATACTAAATGTATTATCTAAAATAATTCCATAATGATCACATTGATAGTGATTTTCTCTTTAGTTATTATGATCAATCATTATCATCATCATCATCATCTGTGGTCTGATTACCTAAACAAACACCCCGATTCTAGACGTGACTAGTGGAATGCAATAGACCTTGGCCATTCTCAAATTTTAATATTCACAGTTTGAGCTGTTTGCAAATCCAGTTTTTCTCAGACTAGAGTGCAGGCTTGAGACATTTAGCCTGGAGGGGCAACTTGGCCATCTGCCCAGTTTTGCTGTGTGTGTGTGTGTGTGTGTGTGTGTGTGAGAGAGAGAGAGAAAGAGAGAGAGAGAGAGAGAGCAAGAGAGAGAGACAGAGAGAGACATGGTTGTAATTTGAAAATTTTATTTGGGGAACCTAAACGTTACAGTGGCATTCTCAAATGTGGCTCTTTGTAAATGTGTCAAGATGGCATGGTTCTACTATAATTGTTCTAGAGACAGGGCCAAATAGCCAAAGTACAATTAACAGGACAGTTTCCCTAGTGAATATCTGCCCACATAGACATTTAAAATCTATGTGAAACAAGAAATTTCCAGGGGATAAAGGTATTCATCCATAACTTCAGGACTATAGACGTATGTTTCAATATATCCCAAAGGGCAAGCAGGTACTCAAATAGGCCTGTTGTATGTGCCCTCAGGAAAAGCAGGTGTGTTCACTCCCAGGACAATCCTTTGTTTCTTTCCCGGCCTCTGAAGTTGGCAGAACTCTGAATGCAGTATAAAAGCATAAGTTACTTCAGGCAAGCAGTTAGCTGTGTGCCAAGCCCACCTATGATTTTGCCTGGGCCAGCCAGACCTTTATAATGAGGGAATGTGAAAGAATAACCGCACAGCCAAAGACAGGAACCATAGGCCAGAATTCCTCTCCCCGTATTCCTACAGTCATGCAAAGTTCCTGTGTATTTAGAGAAGACGCATTTAGTATATTTCATCATGAGATGTGCCACAAACTCTTGAGCAACTGACAGTTAAAAGATTAATACTGGAGTGGGGAGGGAGAGCATCAGGAAGAACAGCTAATGCATGCTGAGCTTAATACCTAGGTGATGGGTTGATAAGTGCAGCAAACCACCACAGCACGCGTTTACCTATGTAATAAACCTGCATATCCTGCACATGTACCCCAGAACTTAAAAAACAAAAAAGATAATACCTCTGGTACTGAATACATGAACCTACATGTGATAAAGTTGTATATAACTTGATGCACACGCATACACACACACAAATAAGTACATGCAAAACGGGGGAAATCTAATTGTGATGAATGGATTGTATGAATGTCAACATCCTCATTGAGATCTCGTTCTACAGTTTTATAAAATGCCAGCATTAGGGGAAAACTGGGCAAAGTTCATAAGGCATTTCTCTGAAAGAAATGGGGCCGAATTTTTCTCTCTACCAGAGAAAGGGCATGAAAGAAAGTTTTATTTGAAGAATTTTTTTAATTTGAAAAACACAAATGTGTAAGGCTATCAAAATGTTCCTTTCTAGTTTGATGTTTCTCTTATCTAGGAATCTACAAAAAATGCGGAGGGCCTCCCTTCTGACCTTTTTGTGGAAGGAACAGGGGAAGTCAATAAGATAACAAACAACGTAGGTGGAACACAGAATATCTCGAAGTGTATACCCCTATCAGCCATTTTTCATGACAAACACTTGAAATGTCCCAGTATTACACAGTTTAAAAATTCTGCATTAAGTTAAAACTCATTAATCCTGTAAGAGTTCTTATTATGATTCATGAGCATGGGAAGCCTTGTTGTAAATACAGGGTGATCATCTCTCCTAGATTAACTACAGCGTCTGGAGCTGCATTCCCACACATCTGCCTCAGCTTCTACTATGGACTTTAATTAGGGAACCTAATGCTTTGGTGGCATTCTCAAATTTGGACATTCCTATTTGAGATCCAGAGAGAGACGGGAAAAGCAACTGAATTTATTGAGCACTCACGATGCGCCAAGCACTGTGCATTGAACTGCCTAGACCAGGAAGGGTGTGACCCATGTGTGGCGAGGATGCAGGCTCATGCCCCAGACATGACATCACATTACCACTCTGCCCGCTCAGAATCACTGACTTAGGAGGCCAAAAACGATTAAGCGATTCAATGGCTAAGGTCACAGACAGCCATGGAGAAAAGGGCCTCGGGAAAACAGCATCTACAAATCCCATATGGATCACTGCAGCTGGTTTTATTAGAATACTGAAACACGTAAAGTAATCTGCAGGGATATTTAACCACATTCCACTCTACATTACTCAAGCTTATGTACTTTCAGCCCCATAATTAAACATAAAACAAAACTGAATTGAGGCGAGAAAACCAAAATATTAATACGGTACAAATATGGGGAGAAGTTTCTTGCTTCTATAAACTCAAACAGTATATTCAATAGATTTAAAATATTAAGCCAGTGTCATACATAAATATACATTTAAGCATTACCATGTTCACTCTACTTTCTTTTCTCCCCAGTTTCAGTGCTCTTAGGCAATCCTCATGGTTCAGCTCTCACAGCTAAGGCAATCAGTTTTCCGACTGGTCTCCAGTGTCACACTCCCAGTTCCCCACATTAGACTGTACCCCTGCAGCCATGGCCACTGTCTTCTCCTGCCTGGGATCACTGCAGTCTTCCAGGTCACTTCCACTCTAAGCAATCCTCAAATTCCCAACGTTTCCTTCTCATTTAGATATGTTTTGACCACAGCGTTGGGTTGGAAATTGGCAGTGAATGTCTTAGGATTTAGTTCTAAAATCCTCCTCTTCAAGTCTACCACTGGAGAGATCTCTTTTGGTCATCTCTCCTGGGCACTTCATCTGTTTCTTACCTCTTAGATCATCTGGCTCTCTCTTAACCTCACCCAGCCCTGCTTATTTATTCACTACTTCACACACGAACCCAATACCTTTCATGCTGAACTGTTCTGATATGTCTCTGTGATACATCTGAAAGTTGTCAGTTTTAGCCTTTCAACCATAAGAGCAGATGGAAATGGAAAAGAGCAAATGCCTCATAAACCATTAGGTAGGACAAGGGAAAAGCTAAAGATAGCAAGTTAAGGTTAGAAGTTATATAAATAACAGGAACAATTTCATTCACCCTATTGTAGTGTATGAAATTTTAGTTATTATTTTTTTTTAGACAGAGTCTTGCTCTGTTACCCAGGCCAGCGTACAGTAGTGCAACTTAAGCTCACTGCAACCTCCACTTCCTGGGTTCAAGCTTCCTGAGTAGCTGGGATTACATAGGCATACCACCATGCCCAGCTAATTTTTGTATTTTTTTTTTTAGTAGAGACGGGGTTTCACCATGCTGGCCAGGCTGGTCTTGAACTCCTGACCTCAGGTGATCCATCTGCCTTGGCCTCCCCAAGTGCTGGGATTATAGGCATGAGCCCCTGCACTTGGCTAGTGTATGAAATTTTCATTGCTGATACTTGCTGCTGTTACCTTATGATTGCAAGTTGCTTTATTTGTAAATTATAAATTACTTTCTTATATTATTCTGACCACAACCCAGAGAGGAAGACAAAGAAGATACGACAATTATTATCCCCCTTTTACATAAGAGCAAGCAGGTTCAAGGATAAGTGACCTGTCCAAGGTCACAAAGCTAGAAATTCATTAAGTCAGAAAGCAAATCAGAAGGCCTTTCATCACAAATGTAGTGTTCCATCTACCATATCATTTGAAGTCTCATTCAGAACCATGATTAGTGGGTTAGAAAAATAGGACATAGTAAGAAAAATTTGGGAATATTATTGTGGAAAATGGAAAGCTGACTTAATATATTTTAACAGGGTTTAAAAACAATGATTTTTTTTTTTGAGACACTCCGAACTCCGCCTCCTGGGTTCAAGGGATTCTCCTGCCTCAGCCTCTTGAGCAGCTGGAATTACAGGCACCCACCACCACACCCGGCTAATTTCTTGTTTTGTTTTGTTGAGATGGAGTTTCACTCTTGTCACCTAGGCTGGAGTACAATGGTGCAATCTCGGCTCACTGCAACCTCTGCCTCCTGGGTTCAAGTGATTCTCCTGCTTCAGCCTCCCGAGTAACTAGGATTACAGGCATGTGCTACTATGCCTGGCTAATTTTTTGTATTTTTAGTAGAGACAGGGTTTCACCATGTTGGCCAGGCTGGTCTCAAACTTCTGACCTCAAGTGATTCACCTGCCTCAGCCTCCCAAAGTGCTAGGATTACAGGCATGAGCCACTGCGCCAGGCCAAAATAATGGTATTTTGAGCATTTACTAGGAACTGGATACTTTAGCTAAAACTAACATGGAGATATTTCCAGCCTCACTTTACAAAAGAAGAAATTTAGTCTCAGAGAGATAACAATGGCCCTTATAAGGTTAGTAAGTGATAAGTTCAGACTCAAATGCAGATCTGTTAGGACCCAAAGTAACACTTTATAGTACCCCAAGTAGGAAGATATATTTTGAAGAGGACGTAGCAGATGTTCTTTATCACCATTAAGAACAAGACAAGAGGAAATGGACTAAGAACCGTAAAAGGAGAAATTCTAGGTTGAATGCATAAAGATCCTCCTGTCACAGGAAAGATGATTAAACTTGCACACCACTGTCAAGGATACTCACGAAATTTCCTTTCTAAATGGCTTTTTTCATACACATAAGGATGTTTTTCTACCAAAGATAACTCCAAGACTACAAGTAAGTAAATCTAAATATTTTCTTGGACACAAAATATCTCAGACTCAAAAATAAAAAATAAAACCACAGGATAAAACACCCAAATTGAAAATTTTGTGTTTGCCTTATGGATATAAAATGTCAGCTTCTCAAATGAGAGCCTAAATGTTTATTGTAATATATTTGCTTCAAAGATAGCAAATAGTGTGAATACCTACCACATTATTAAAATCCCCAGCAGAAGTCTTTAAAAAAAAAATTCAGTCTCAAAGAATTCTTCATACTATGACTATGTAAGGCCAAGCTCTCTCACATTATACAATCTAAGTGCATTGATCACTCTATTAAAGCAATAATGTACATAACCCATTTGCTTTATCATAGTGGGAAACAATGCAATACAAGTGAGTTTAGCGTGAATTAGTTTCCTGTAAATACTATGGACCCCTAAGAACTTCCAATAGTGCAAGTAGGGTCACAGCTGTAACAGTTTTGTTCCCATAGGTCTCAACAGTTGAAAATGATCCCAACTGATCTCCACTAAGATGAGTGATTTAATAGCAAGGCGGATTACATGTTAGAAAAAATTACCAATTTGTTGCTTATAAAATTACGGATTTTAAACAGTTTTACGTAGCTCATCAATTGTCTAAACAAGATGGAAGGCACAAAACTTTAAGCCTGGCTGATTTGAAGACAAATTTTAATGCCCACAAAAAGAGCCAATTACTAACAGAAGAAAGGAATCACTAAATAAAAATAGAGAGCCTACCATTGTCTTGGTTTGGCTGTCTGGAAATGAGCACTCGCATTTAGGAAAATCTCAAAAGCAAATCCAAACAATGTCATTAAACTCTACAACATTGCTAGGAAAGAAATTACAATAAGGAGAATTAGGATTAGGAATGAGGTAATTTTCACCAAATATATATGGAAACTATATAGTCCAAAGATATGCAAGCGGAATAAGGGATTTATTTATAAATTTATTTATTATTTGTAAATCAAACTATACTTTCTCTTAAAAGAGAAATTTAAGATTTAGTAACAGCACCAAAATGGACATGTTATAAGATGGACAGCATTATCACTCACTGCCTTTTCATCCTTTCCTTAAAATCCATAAGGTGTGCATCCAGTGTCAGGAATGTCAGTCTCCCAAGAGAGTGAGGGAACACAGAGATTGCCATGTTCATAATTCTAACCCCACCCCCAGTTATATCAACTGAGAGTGGGCCCAGGCATGCAAATGCCTCATCAAGTTTCCACTAGAGAATTTAAGGAATACTGAAGTCGGACTATCTGAGACAATAATGGCAGGAAAGAAAATGTAGGGACAGAGACACTGTAATAAGGAAATTACACTCAAGGATCAGTTTCTGACACAAACTGAGTAGGATGAATCTTCTCTGACATCAGAATCATTCTGAAAAGGCAATGATAAAATACTGCAAAACAAATGGTGCTTTCTAGGGCATTGCCAACTATAATTGTATGATTCCATGTTCCTCCATGCACGTAGAGTTATTATCTCACCTCCTTGGGATTCAGTGCTTGCTGCACTGAGGCACTGCCTTAAAATTGAAGACATTTGGGCTTTCTGGGAACTTGGCAAACCTGCACTTCTGTTATTGGTAATGGTTAAAATTTTAAGTCATGTAACATTGCTACCTATTATTCTAACTGTGAAGTACTTATTCCCATGTTGACGCGAGCATAGGGTTTCAGATTTTTGTCCCCAGTGAATCCCTAGTTGTACACCCTACTGCCTTCATGTGTCGCTTTACGTGCTTTCAGATGCCCTTGAAAGAAGTCAAAGAAACAGAGTTATTGATTGACTTACTACTTTTCTTTATTCTCATGTTAGCACTAAAAATTAACAGAAAGAAAATAGGACACAAATAGGCCATTAAAATGAGTTTTTATAAAAAGGAGAGAAAGAGAGGAAGAGAGAAACACCTTAGATAATTAGTTCATGAGGTTTAGCCAATAAAGCTGTCTTCTGTTTTTCTGATGATCCAAAATTCTGACAAAAATCCTTCTAACATACAGAACTAGAGTCTATTTTGGAAAATAGAATGCTATTTCCAGGATTGAGGGAATGGAAACATTAAAATAGGGCAAGACATTCAAAGTCTCTATTGGACCTGGGTGATAGTGGCTAGCAGCTTACTTCTTTAGTGGAAAGGCATAAGCTGGAATTCAAAATTATTACAAATACTGCTTTGATGCCTATAGGTTGTGCTTTAAAAAAAAAAAAAAAAACTAGTGTAGCCTCTTTGGAAATACAAATCATTAGTTTTTTTTTTTTTTTTAAGTCAAAGAATGTAATTCAAATCTACATTCATTACTGGAAAACAAAAATTCAAAGGCCATGCCTTATACACACTAAAGAAAAACCGTCATCCTACTCATTGAACATTTAGTAAGTACCTTTACGGGCCTGGAACTGTACTAACATCAACAATTATGACCTATTGAGAGCTTACCACATGCTGCATAAGGTTTTTTTGATGGCTTCTCATCTAATTCTTACGAAACAATCCTAAAAGACAAAAACTATGATTATCCTTTTTTTACATACAGGGAAACTGGGGCTGGTGACGATCAGCAACTTGCCTTGATTAAGCTGATACCTGAACCCAGGCAGTCTGAGCTCTTAATCACTTTGCTGAATTCCCTATGTCCTAGGTGCTGAGCGTAAGAAGATAAATATGAGATATGCATTCTACCCCCAAAGAGCTCATTTTAAAACACTAAGGGCAGCACTATTCAGAAATACTAAAGTATATAATTAAGTGGCTTTGAGACCTAGTGATTTAAAAATTATTTGATAAACATAAATTATACTGTGTATGCACAAAGAGGAAAAATAAGATCACTGTATATGGAATGGCTCAATAGAATTTTCCTGTTTTTTTCTGATTCCGTTTTTCTCCCTCTTTTTGGAGCCTGTATCTGATGACGAAACACCCATCTTTTTATGTTAATTAGAGGAAATTTGACTACTTTAATAAATCAAATCTGTATACATTTTATATTAGCTTTAATATTTGCTCTGGTGATAATGAGAGAATGTAACCCCAGGCGCACAGCACATAGGACAACCAATTCATAAATCATATATATGTGTGTGTATATATATATGTATGTATACATATACACGTACATTCAAATTATGGTATTAATATAGGTAAATTCAAATAGTGTGTTATTAGGATTTGGAAATCAACATAATTACTTCTATGGAGGGACTTAAATTCTAAAGAGCTCAAAATACTTGAAAACTGTAATTTAATTTAGCCTCCTAACATCTGAAGCACAGAATAATAATCTACTTGGCAGGCATCAGGTTATCTCTTCAGAGCTCTCCAGACTATAAATTCACCAAAGGCAGCCCTACCTATCTTGTTAGCCTTGCCGTCCCCAGGACCCAGCACAGGCTTGATCCATAATACTGTCAGAAGACTTTGGCAAAATGTTTAGACAAATGGAAAAATCACAAAATCACAAAATAAAAGGGTCTCAGAACTTGAGCTCTAGGGTTTAAATCATCTGACCAAGAAAAGGACAAGCAACCAAATAGGTAAACAAAAAAAAAGCGTTTCAGTTGCCTCTGTCTGAATCTCTGTCCTGTACATGCTGTGACTTCTGCACAAGTGTAAAGAGGCACTTGAGGTGCATTTTCTGAGTTAATGCACTGAAACTACAGTAAAACGTAACAACACAGGCTTTCCTTGGTCATATAGTTAGGGTTAGCTCTGTGCCTTCTTAACACCCAAACAGGAATCTTTCAGCATCATAAGGCAAATTCCCTAAACCTGAATTGAAAGAACTACATTCCACAACCTGAGTCTAATGTCAGCATAGATTTGGTGCCATTCTTCTGAATCTGAACAGAGGCGAAAGACTTGCCAGAACAAGCTTGACCAGCAGCCATTCATTGTTTACTAAGGAAATGCACAAAAGGGACTCTTGTTTACTATGGCATCCTGAAAAAAGACTTCTTAACTAATTTATAAAACCACATTTATTATAAGAATGAATAAACAATGAATGAAAAACAAATTTCACTGTCATGGCTGCATTCAATAATTCCTGTGGACAGGGTTGGGGGACAGCCTGGATGTAGATAATCTGAAAACCTTATGTTGGCTCAGCCCTCTTCTCACCAAGCCTTTTACCAGAGCTGACCCCCTGTTCCTGACCCTGCCCCCCATCTGGTGGAGGCGCTAATGAGCAGTGAAATGGCCAAAGGGCAGGCAGCAGGAGGGAGCAGAGAAAACAAAGCAAAGAAGGGGACAAGAGGCTGGATCATCACAAACTCAGTCATCAGTCCCTGGATGATACAGCTGGCTGCAGCAATAAAGGTTTTTGTGTTTTACAACCCTAAATGCTTGACAGCCATTAGTTATGGACAGAATGTTCCTGTCAGGCACTTAAACATGAGAAAAAGCATGGGTAAATTAAGCAACCTGCCCAAAGGTATTCAACCCATCAAAATGCAGAGGTCCTTTTTTCAATCTGGAGTACAGGGAGAAGGCTTGGTTTCATCTCATCTTTTGTCAAAAATGTTTGTATGTGTCAGTATTGAAGAGTTTAGAATCAAGAATTTCTTGATTTAAAAAAAGACCTTAAAGGCCTTGAACGGTGGCACACGCCTGTAATCCCAACACTTTGGGAGGCCGAGGTGGGAAGATCACCTAAGGTCAGGAGTTTAAGACCAGCCTGGCCAACATGCCGAAATCCCGTCTCTACTGAAAATACAAAAATTACCTGGGCATGGTGGTGTGCGTCTATAGTCCCAGCTACTCAGGAGGCTGAGACAGGAGAATCACTTGAAGCCGGGAGGCAGAAACTGCGGTGAGCTGAGATTGTGCCACTGCACTCCAGCCTGGGTGACAGAGCGCAGCTCTGTCTCAAAAACAAAACAAAACAAAAGCAAAAACCCTGATAAAAACAGACTCCACCCTTCAAAACACAACAAAAATATTCTCCTGGAATATAGAGAAATCATTTTACTTGTTTACCTAGTAAAAAAAAATAAGACATATTAATTTTATTGATATACAGCATGAGGATTTCCAACCTTTTAGAAATATTTACTACCATCCATAAATACTTACAGTAAGATAAATATGTGTGTGGGAGTAGGGATAGTACACTATATAAGGAAAGTCTTACATATATTTGTTGTCATACAAAATGGTCACTGATTCTACATCTGTCATTTTAGTAGAAGTAAAAATTGAGATAACTGCCTTGGCCAGGACTGTGTTGATCTGATAACATATGGAGAAACAAGATACTTTTATAAACTACCTCTTGTCTAGAATTTGCCACTCCACCACAAGCTAGAAAAACCTATTCTTCCTTGGTTATAGTTAATGCTATTGTGGCACAGCAGCAAAGCCACTCAAGTTTCAGACTCTGTAGTCAATGTCTTTATAATCCTAAATGATTAGGGTCTGGTAGAGGTTGGCCATGTCAAACTGGATGAACTGGATGACCAAGTAGGGCAGATTATCAATTATTTTTTTTAGGTCTTCGTTTAACAGAATAATTAAGAATAGCATGTACGTATTAAAACCAATGAAAAAGACATTAGTCTTGAATCAAAACATTAACAAATTCAATTCTTGCCTTTTAGATATGACTTATTAGTGTTTTCATATTTAATCTCGCAATTTAAAATAATTTAGTGAATTTTGCAGTAAACTATTAAAACAAATTAAACTTAAGCTACTTTCCATAGGGAAAAGATTTGGAAAGCACTCTATTTTTATCATAAATGTTTCAAAGGAAAAGATAGTTTCAGAAAATATTACTTACCAACTTTGAATGCATTATATCTATCAGCAAATTTATATCTAATTACTAAGCATATATTTTAAAAATCCCTTTGCTTTAAAGAGAGCATCCCCCTGTTTTTTAAAGCACATTATAATGGCAAGTGTCTAAGGGGAAATGATTTCACCTTCACACATTCCATTAGCAGACGGTTTTTATGTTATATCAAACTGATTTCTTCCCCTCCAACTCCAGAACAAAGTTGCAATTATCTGCAATCTGCATTATTGGATATTCCTTTCTAAACATTGCAGTTATATATATCAGTTTCTTTCTTTCTTTCTTTTTCTTTCTTCTTTCTTTCTTTCTTTTCTCCTTCCTTCCTTCCTTCCTTCCTTCCTTCCTTCCTTCCTTCCTTCCCTCTCTCTCTCTTTCTTTCTTTCTTTCTTTTTGAGATGGAATCTCACTCTGTTGCCCACGCTGTAGTGCAGTGGCACAATCACCTGGCTCACTGCAGCCTCTGCCTCCCAGGTTCAAACGATTCTCCTATCTCAGCCTCCAGAGTAGCTGGGACTACAGGCATGGGCCACCACACTCGGCTAGTTTTTGTATTTTTGGCAGAGACGGGATTTCGCCATGTTGACCAGGCTGGTCTCGAACTACTGACCTCAGGTGATCTGCCTGCCTTGGCCTCCCAAAGTTCTGGGATTACAGACATGAGCCAGTTTCAACAACGCAAATCTTAAATTATAAATAGCTAAAAGTGTGTGTGTGTGTGTGTGTGTGTGTGTGTGTATGTGTGTGTGTGTATGTGTGTGTTTAGGCAGCAAACCTCTAAAGGGAAAAAGTAATGGACATGAAAACCTAATGCTTTAGCTTCAAAATCAGATTTCCAGGTTCTTCAATACATTAATGCTTGGGATCTTTTGAAGAAAACCAAAGAATTTCAATCAGTCTGGGTGTAGTAGATTTTATTCTGAATCAGTTCTCCCTTCTTGATCCTCAAATCATCACTTAAATCTAGATTTCTACAGACTAGGAAAAAAAGTCCTGTTGTCTATCTAGAATCCTCACATGTTTGACTGATAAATAAAATTACGTCACTTTCCTGTGTATCACAAGCCCTTTAATAAGAGAAAGACAACTGCCTACCCTCAAAAGCAATGGAATGGAAATGCATATTTTTTAATCAACGTACTGCACACACCCTATTACCAAATAAAGGGAATCAGCAGCCTGAGAAACCAGCTGGGGATTGCTGGTAACTTTCTAGTGACCAACTAAAGTGAAGTTCCAGCATCTGGTCCTTGAATCAATTTCTAGGCCAATCTCAGTATCTCCAGAAACATTTTTTTCTTTTAAAAACCATTAATTCATATTGGAAAAAATTTTTCTTTTGTTGCTAATTTCCTTTCTTTTAAAATATTCTGAGAACAAAACACCTGAAAGTATCACTTGTTCCCATTGATGTATTCTTCATTAGTTGGTTCTTGCTTCTTTGTCTCCGAAGCACTGGCTGCATCACTAAGCCACATCTGGCTGGAGCATTTCATACATGAGGTTAATAATTTTATTACTTCATTGTATTCTTGAGCCTGAGCCCCACTCTCTAAAACTTTCTCCAAATATTTTCCATCACTAAACTAGGTATATGATGAGCTCCTTTCCTAGGCAAGAATAGAAAAATGCAAATGTTAAATGCCAAATTTCAATTGGCAGAACTGGCTAATGGAATTCTACAGAAGTTCTGAGAATCAGCACATCTCTGTATGTACATCTTGAGGCAAACAGCAGAAATACTTCTTTTCAAACTGATGAACACCACATGACACCAAATCTCTACTATTAGAAGAAAGGCTTCTAAGCTGCAATGTAAAATTCCCCCTTAACAGCAAAGAGAGTTAAAATGTACTTTAGTATTATTTGTAAGCAGTTCTTAAACTTGATTAATATTTAGCATAGATATATTGAGGACATAATGATACTATCAAGGGTACCTGGTTAGTTTGACATATAACTCTGTCACTTCATTCTATGTGTAACTACGGTGGCTGTAAGTAACTAAGGTTTAGCCTATAGCTAATGTCAACATGAAAGTGTGTAGTGAAATTAATCACAATTTCCAACATTTACTGAGCACTTCCTATGTGCTATACCCTTTTTTAAGCCCTCTGTGTGCATTATCTCATTTAATCCTTAAAATTCTATGAGAAATGTACCTTTTGCTGATGAGGAAACTGTACCTTTAAAGGTCATGTGATTTGCTCAAGATTCCAGTTAGCTAAGCGGTGGGTCAGAATTTGAACCCAAACCATCTGAATCCAGAGCCTATGCTCTTAACTATAAAAAGCCAGAAAAAAAGAGACCCGATTTCTCCATCCTTTCTTTGCCTCTAGCCTCTTCTACACACACATGCGAAAATCAGACCACCTCATCAAAACAATAGATCTGAAATCCAGTTCAAACTAGGGGAAATAAAAAGATAAAGGGAATTAAAGTAAACAGTAGTAAGTGTTCTTAAGCAAATTTAGTTAACACACTCATTAGATCACTGGATTAGCCAATGCTTCATCCCCTCTGGAAGCAAGACTGATGCAAGTTTCTCTCCTACACCTACCGGTACTGATCCCAATTACATCCGATCAGAGGATTCCTTGGTAGGTATCTTTTCCCAGGCCTCTTACATGAATCCATAAGATTTACTGGAACAATTTTTAAAAGCAAAAGAACTTTAAAACAAGCAAAACACCCCACAAGAATAAAAGGGGAACAATTTGGCTTCTAAGCCATATACCTAATGAATCCAGTCGGTTCAAAAATATATCTCTAACTCAAGGAAATCAGTGAATGACACTGTTGGAAAGAATTGAACTTACTATAAAGTATAAGCCCATTTCCTATGGAAAATGCAATGATTTATTTCTTCAGTACAAGCTTTCCAGCAAAGAATGCCATTGAACGGAATGCCTTGCTGTGACTGGCTGCATACTCTACCCAACAGAAGATATACAAGCAAAGAGGAAACACGCTGTCTAGAAAAAATATACAATTTCCTTTTATTTCCTCTTCTCAGTAGAACAACTCTTCTTTGGGGACCAAATCAGGGACTTGTAACAATTCACCACATGATATTTTCCATTCTCACAGCCAGTAAAAATTAGAAACCACGAGAGTCAAAGAAAATGGCCCAGCTATTCTCAGAAAGGCAAGAATTTCTGTGGTGGGCACCTTACATGGGCTTCTTAGCTAGTAGGAAGATCGGATGCCTGGAATCCAGATACCCCCTAAATTAGCAAAAACCCATTAAGAAAAAAACATATAAATCCTTTAATTGCTCTACAGTTTACTCCTGCTTTGCTGAATCATCAGTTGTAAGGATGTGTGGTGAGAAAGAAAACTGTAAAAAAGGTAGACGTAAACTGGGTGACTTCAAAGTACTAGGTCAGGCTGTAGGTTAATTAGCTGGTCAGTTGTGGAGCCATAGGAAGGTTCTAAGAGCAGTGACAGGACTCTAACCTGTGGAGATGAATTGGTGACCATTCTACGACAGCTGCTGAGAGAGTTAAGAAGCCCCATTTGATGGAGGTTATTTTGCTGGTTAACTGCCACTGTATTTGCTTACGATTTATTTTATTTCATTTTAGTCACATTAATCCCATGACTTCAAAGAGCTCATCTATTTTCTATTATGATGCCTGTTAGAAAGATTAAATATGTCTTTCTTATTAATTAGTTCAGTGATATGGGATGTTCTTTCAGAGTTCTGATGCTTAGAAAACAGCAGGTTTCTATTTCATATGTATGCCAATATCAACTTAGTCAACAACGTGCTCACTAGAGTATAATGGAAGCAGCAGTTTTTGACTTCTGAGACTAAGTCAAAAAAGGCCTTGCAGCTTTCTCCTCAGTTACCAGAACACTCCCAGAGGGAGCCCTGAGTGCATGCAAGAAGGCCGATTATCCTGGAGAGGCCATGTATGGGTGGTCCAGTGCACACGCTCCCAGATCCGCCCAGATTTCCAGCCAATCTTGATAAAGCACCAGACCTGTAAGTAAAACAGCTCCAGATTCTGGACCCCCAAGTATTAGAGTCATCCCATGGAGCAGAGACAAGACTTTCTGCTCTACCCTGCCTGTATCCTTGATCCAAAGAATCCATGAGCATACTAAATTTTTTTTACATGATTAAGTTTTAGAGTGGTTAACTAAGCAGCAATGGATAACTGGAACCATATGTACACCAAGGAAGGTGATAAACCCACTGGTTATGGAACCCACACCTGGAATATGATACTTAGTTCTACATGACATCTTTCAAAAGATTAAAAAACAAACATGCTCAGAAAAGAATAACAAGAATGTTCCTTTATGGGGAAAAAAATGAGAAAACTGGAGTATGTGTTATATACAAACACACACACATACCAAGAGTATGTGTTAATTGTCCTCAACTGTTTGCAGAGCTATCATGAGTGAAAGCGAAAACAATTACTCTGTATATTCCCAGGAGAATGGCCTAGAGACGGTGGACAGAAGTTACAGGAAGTCAGACGGAATAATTTTCTAATGTTCAGAGCTTTCCTAGAAGAAAGAGGCAGCCTTGAGAGGTAGCAAGTTCCCTAACTTTAAAGGTAATCAAGCACAGGCTAGGTGATCACCACTTGATAAGTAGGTTTGGAGAGAACTAACTTATTGAACAGAATGTTGAATGAAATACCCTTACTTTAAGGTTACACCTTAACACTGAGATGTCTTTCATCTAAAGATCATACCATTTCCTTGGGCCAAGAAAACTAATCCTAACACATGTTGAGCAGAGGAAAAATACAAGATGAATAAATTAAATGAGAGGCAATACCAAAGTATAAATAGAAAGTGATGCAGAACTCTAGAGGAGAAAGGAATGGCGAACAGGAACATACAATCCAGCATAATAGAAAAAAAAAAGTTTTAAAATTTACAGCATGAAGAATGAACTGGGGAAGAGGAAAAAGGAAAGTCAAAGAACCCATCATATACAACACTGGGTATAAAGGATGCCCTTACCCTTCTTGAGAAAAGATTTCATTGATTTTTAAGACTTATCTTTTCTGTTAGTGGGAAAGACAGACCAGAAGAACATGGGTAACGCAGCGACCAAGGGAACAAGGTTCAAGCAGTAAAATTAGCAAAGCTCTTCAGTGACCACAGGATCTGTGTGCCTATGGGATCAAGTGCACTCATATGGATACAGCTGTCTCTAATGTCTAGATGTGGAGAATGACTAAGGGAAGCAAGAAAAACTTGAAATAAACCCTTGCTTCCTAACAAAGCCATGTGAAAAAGAAAACACAAACCACCTAGAAAATGAGATGTGTCCAAAACAAAGCCATGGAGAAAACCAAAAAAAAAAAAAAAAAAAAAAAGGAAAAACATTAAAAAGTTATTGCATACACATTGTATATGAATTTTATAATCATTTTTAATCAACTTCCAAGGTTTCATAATACCCTTTAACTTTAGTTACTCAACCAACTGAACAAGTCATCTCATTGTTACCCCATTTGAAGGCAGAGTGGAGCCTCTTTTGATGTTGATAAGAGATAGAAAAATGAGTCCACCTTCAGGAAAGAAGAGTGTTCTGCGTAAACACCTGGAGCCTAGTGGTAGGAAGTGGTGATAATTTGTCTCTTGCCTTAACCCTTTCAAAGATTCACCAAACCAGAAGTTGGAAATTCATGTAATCGGCGAAATGAAACTTTTCTCATTTAATACAACATAAATTTTTCTTTACAAAAAAAGAAGAAAAATTGTGTCTTATTACTCACCCATTTCCTAGGTCTGCCTCGTGGCCGTTTTTCTCCAGTGGCTTCTGCTTTCTACAAATGAAAAAGGAAGTCATTATGGTTTCCTACCTGACATTGTTTGTAAGTACTGCACCAACGGACACATTTGAAGTAAGAATGTTCTGCTTTGCAGATGAAGTATCAGGGTTGTTTTAACAAACTCCTTCTCCTCTAAGGTTCATCTTTTCCCACATTTTTGAGTAGATTCTTCTTCATTACATGATGTAAAGAGGCATCTATACAACCCCTCACCCTGAAAGACTCCTGCTATAGTGATTTTTTCTGAAATAAATGAAAATGCTTTTTTTAAAAAGCTATTTTGCTTTATTTCTGTCCATATTAAAAAAATTATCCCCACGTTCTGTAACTACACAAGTTAGTATTTTAGAAAATTAATATTTCTTAAGACAATCAAGATTCTTTCCATGTCACAACTAAAGTTGCAAATATTGATATATTGTTTTACAATTTACAAAGCTCTTCTACCTATACTGGTAGTCAAAAGCAAGTCTAAATGTAAAAAAGAATACACAAGCATTCTAATTCAAAATAACAAGCATTTGCACACTTCTACATGGTTAATTTCATGTTTCTTGCCTGAAACAATCACCTGTCAATCAGTTCACCTAAAGCAGAGAGAGAAAAAAAAAAAGCAGGCAGAAATCATCGGTTTGTCCCAGTGATGGAAACTATATGTGCCTAGAAATAATGATTAATTAAAAATGTACTTTATTAACAATAATTCCACACTTAACACGAATACACTTTTATCTTGAGAGTTTGTTTCACTGCTTTACTTCGTAGATTTTTCTGGTATCACAGTTGTTAGCATTATCTATAAAGCAATTAGTTTTTCTGTTTTTGTCAGCCCTACTCCAATCTTCAAACCTAACAACACACCAGTGCACAGACATACCACATACATCTATAAAAACATGCATGCATTCATACTTTTTAGGAAAAAAAAAACTTAGCACATATTGTTCCATGTATAAGAATCATCCACAGCTATATTAACACACAAATATGGGTAACCTGAACCAGGATACCTTGTTTCACATTTTACTTTTGTTATCTGAGTTAGCAGCCAGTGGGGGTACTTGGTACAGTGATACTGTCTACACTGCCAAATGAAACTTTCCTCTTTTTCTCTTCAATCTGCCTGGTAGAAATAGATAGATTTACATGATAGTTGACAAATAGATGGATGGATAGGCAGACAGACAGACATACAGGTAGATAACAGAAAAATAAGCCACAACATTTCTCATCAAATAGTATCTCCCTGATCTGGCATTACTGGGTCAACAGGTCCCATGAACTAACCCAAACTCTATGTGATTATAATGTTAGCTCACACTTACTGAGCATTTAAAATATCCCAGCTACTCAACTGTCAGTCACACGTGTTATGTTAATCCTTGCAGCAGCCTTATGAAGTGGGTATTATCATTTCTCTTATTTTGTAGATAAGCAACTAAGTCTTAGATAGGTTAGGTATACAACTGGCTCAAGGTCACACACAAAGTGGCAGACCTGGGATTTGAACCCCGTTTTGTCTAACTCTAAAGACTGTGCTCCTATCCTTTTAACAATGCTACTACCCCTTGGGATACAGGCATTTGCTACCATAAAACATACATTAGGAGACTAAGATTGTCACTGATTCAGTTAATTTCCCAGAACGCAAGGAAACCTGGTAGCCTTTAGGAGTTCTATTTAACCATCAGATTTGTACCCTCTGAATCATTGTTTATTACTTTTGAATGGCTCCACAAGGAATCATTATTGTCAGAGGTTAGCCGCATTGTCTTACCTTCAGTCCCAAGGGCATGAATTGAGTGAAAACCCAGAGTACCAAGTAAATCACACCCTCTTCAGAGCATTGCCTCATGGAGAGAGGGAGGTGTTCTGAGAAGATCACAGACTCTACCTTGGAAAGTTTAGATTCCAATTCCTGTTCTGCCATTTTAGTTTTATGACTTTGGGCAGGTCCTGGAAGACCTCAATTTGGTTTCCTCTGTAAAATGGAGATGACACCTCCTGGAGACGTCATTCCTCGAGGTACTTAGAAGAAGTGCCTGCCTCCCATGAGGTGCTCCATAAGTGTTCTTTCACTCCTAACTAGATGAAACCCTTAAAGGGAGTTTTTCTTCAAGTTAGTTCCCTCTCACAGAAGGTTTGGTCAATGCAAGTATTCTAGCACACCCATCTGTCACCTTTAGAATGAAGCTTTTAAAGAACCCTTTGGCTATTGCATAGTGAGTTATACATGAGTACAGAGTTCTCTAGCACAGAAGCAGCATCTGACTTAATCTTTGGGAGCAACTGTTAAGATTGCACAGTTTACTCAGTAGTAAATTACACAAACATGGAAAATAGAAATCCTTTTTAATGGGAATGGGGGTGCAAAGTGGGGGTGGGAGAAGGAGGCTATTGACTTTAGGAACTAACAGTGCTACACCAGGCTTTTTCTGCTAGGTTGTTATGTTTCAGGGGCCACGATGTGATCCTGGTGTATCAAAATCTATTGAAGGGAAAGGTTTGTTTTCTTTTTTTTTTTTTTCTAAAAGGTTTCACTGCATTTCAAAGTCAGAAAAAGCAAATCTCTCAAAAACAGAAAAAGTCCTGCACATAAGATGAGGAGTTTTAAATGAGCATCTTATTTACAAAAAGCCTATTGAGAAATAAAATTTGCACCAGTAACTGAAGGGCACAATATCACGATTATCACTCGGACTTGTTAAAAGCAAACTTGCTCCTTGGTCGTTCAGGCCAGTGTTACATGTAAACTGAAACCCTCTTCTGAGACTAAATCTAGGAGAAACACATTAGCTGGGCTGTGTGGCGTCGATCTGGGAGGTTTTCATTGTTCTTTAAAACCCACATTATTTAATCATTCTAATCAAACTCCACAAAGTCTGCAAAACAAGTTAGGGTTTCAGTTTGTAAACCAAGTTAGATCCAGGATTTTTACATATTGGAAAACACCAGCTTTAGTATTGTTTTCCTGTGTTTAATGCTCTTCAGGATATTATTTTTCAAAAAAGACAAACAAAACATTAAGGGGGCTTGTTTTGTTTTAACATATGCGATACTGTAGAAGAGTATATTTGGTTTTCCTTTGCCAGAATAGAATTTGGTTTTATACTGCAAACCCATATATAACAGACATAACTAATTCTATTTATTGCTCACATCGAGAGAGAAAAGGGAGAGATGGTAGGAATTCTCATTTGTAAGAACTGAAATCTCAGACTATTACCAGCACTATTACACTAATATTTACAACAATCATATCTTATTAAAAGTGTCATTTCCCCCTTCCTTGCTCTCATTCATATTTTTTATGTTTTAAATTTTAGATTCAAAACTGTGTACTTAATTTTATGAGATACTTAGAAGCAAGTCCATGAGGATTGGGAGAAATGTTAAATGGGAAATATGATTATTTTTTTCTCTAAGAAGTTTTTGTACTCCAAGCTCTTCAATGTACTGCACATTTTAAAAACTAATTAGGAAAGAAATTAGCAAACACATCTCTTGAGCTTAAAAACAGTGCTTAGCACTAGCGCCTGGTGTACAGGACGTGTTCACTATATACTTCTTGAGGAAGGGAGGGAGGGAGGCAGAGAGAGAGGAAGAAAGGGAGAAAAGGAAAAAGGGAGGAGGAAAGGGAGGAAAGAAAGAAAGGAAGGAAAAAGAAAGGAAGGAGGAAGAGGGGAGGGAGGGAGTGCAAGATAAAATGAAGAAAGAAAGGAAGGAAACGTGTTTATATTATATATGTGCCTTAGTTCCCTCTTCAGAATTCCAGAGTTCAGTAAAACTTTAGCAATAATTTCCCCTAGCCCTCTCATTTAGCAAAGAAGAAAACTTCTGGATTTGTTACAATCCCCAAAGACATAGCCCTATGATCTATTTGGGAGCCAGAAGTCTTGGTGGGTGTCAGTCACAGAAGGTATACATTTCCAATCCCTTTATAACCTTTGGAGTGGCCCTTCAAAGGTCTCTCAAAGCCTAATTTCCAACCTGCATTTCAGGTCACTGGAGGTAACAGAAATCTACCTTGTAACAAATATTTTACAGAACATTCAGCACCACATAGTAGTAGAAAGAGTCCAAGCTTTAGAATTAAAGTGAATTCAAACCCAGGTGCTACCACTTACTAGAGTTGAGTATCAGACATGTCCTGGTTTACATCTTTGAATCAGTTTTCTCATTTGTGGAATGAAGGCCACAATGCCTAAATCAGAGGATTAAAGGAGCTAATATACATGTAAAGTGCCTGACAAAAGCTATGGCATTTAGCAGGTAGTCAAATGTCATTTCTTCGCCCTCCCCTTATTTTAAAATGCTACTCACAAAAATAATACTTACCAATTCTATAAGTTTCCAAAATGACTTTCTAAGCATTATCTTATTTAAGTAGGGCAGGGCAGCTGTTACTTCCCCTGTTTTACAAATGGGAGATTAAGCAGCCTGCCCATGTTCACAGGTAGTAGAACTGAGACCCCATCTCATTTCAAGGCAGTGAAGTGTCTGTTCTTTGGACAGCTATTCCCATATAAAATAAAACTGCCATGGGAAAATTTAAAAAATAGAACATAACCTTCTAGGGTGAAAATCAAATGAATTAAAGCAATTTATTTCCAAGTTTCCTACAAACACATGGGCAAGAGCAGAGGTTAGAAACTAAGAATTATTCAATTCTGACTTCAGGGTCAGGTTTAGATGGCTATTAATTTTTTGCTATTACAATTTCTCTCATCGTATTTTTTTATGTACTGTGATACAGCCAGAACTCCCCCACTGCAAATTCATCAGTGCATCTGTACAAAAAAAGGACTAGAAAAATATTTGGTGCGATGGTGCCCTGTTTTGTTTCCCTGTATCTTGATTTGCATGAAGCCCACTATCCAAAGCCTAGAAAGCACATTCTATTTCCTTCCGTTGCTGTTTTTAAATATATCAACAGTATAAATCAATGTACACTGACATCAAAGACAGCTATACGAATCAGTCCCACTAAGCATTGAGGAAATTATCTTTTTACCTTTTTGATAATCCAGTACTGCGAGTTTCCTAATTTTATATGCAACACTTTTAGCTTTGAAAAGGCATTATAATTTGCTATCACAATATATTTTCCAATAGGAAACATAAGTAACTCCCATCACCCACTGCAGTTCCTGCTTATTATCCAAGTTAGCCCTTACTGTCGACTCCGGTGTGTCCTTATTTTGCGCATGCTTATCTTCCTGTATACAAACACTAAGTTAAAACCAAAGCCAGAATGACAGGCAAAGTTATCATTTTCAAAGTTTAGGATTCTCCTCCTCCAAATCTTCCCTCTACCTCTTTTGTAATCAGAAAAATCAACAGCAATGATACAAGAGATCATTGTATGAGATCATTGCTATTGCTCACAGGAGTTACCTTCTGAGCAAACATTATCCTAGACAAAAGAGAATCCCTGCACTACTCTTCCCTAAATTAAATAGAATATGCCATTCAGAATTGCTCAGTGTATTAAAACAATATGAAATAACGCAATGCCCTAACAGATAGTCTCTTCTCCATTTCCCCTTTTCTCCTTGTTGGCAGAACAAAGATTCATAACTAAAACCTTCAGAATCTAGGACAGTGAAATTAAATTCAGTTTCCACCTTGTGCCTTCTGCTCTGGGAAGTGCAGAAAGTCAAGTAACAAGACAAGACAGGTTTGAATGATTTAACTGACATAAAGTGCTCTTCAGCATCCATCTATTCTTAAGAAAGAACTGAAATGCAATGGAATACCAATCTGGTATATTCTATCTTCTTAGCAAAACGTTCTGTTGAGAACTTGAGATAAAAATGAGCCATGAATGTAGGTCAGCCAGAGAAATGAGAAGCTTTCAAGTTCAGAAGAGTTCAGAAGGATGAGAGCTTCCAGAGAAGTAGAACTATGGGTCCCTTGAAATAAAATTACTTCATAAGATAATTCAAATGTATTTTAATCTCCCATATTTGGATCATAATCTGTGTGATTCAAAGCATTGCTAGATAGAATGTGCTGATGCATTAAGTAAGGCTTTGTCTTCCCTGGCAAAATGAAAGAAAAAATGAGTCAATTGTTTAGGTAAGTCAGCCTAAAATATCAAGATAATGGAACAACAATTGGGCTTTACTTAATTCCACCTGCCTGAATTCATTTGTATCCTCAGATAGGGCCCTGAATCCTGCAATGAAACTTACCTGCCCATTGAAACACAGAGGAATTAAACTAAATCATAGTAATTTAATTTAGAAACCTTAGGCCAGAATTATGATAACTTACAATGTTACCTTTCTTAACTTATCTATAATAATGCCTTTGGTTTCTCCCTTCAATTAGGCCTACTATATTCTGAAGAAAATTCTGTCCTCACTCAGCATCTATGCTGAATGATTTATCTGAAATGGTAACTAAAACCCATCTTCTCTGTTCCTAAAACATCTGTGATTGGTGTTGGTAATGATTATGAAAACAAAACACATTTCTAGGAGTGTAAATGATTAGGAGGAGCATGGAGTAGTCTTTACAGTATCTAATTAATTCAGGCCTTCTTTTTACAGCAAATTGAACATAGAGATTAAACATTTGCTCTGAACACATTATTTTAACTATAGCTACTTTATCTAGGTATTTTCATTCTGTACTTTGCTCCCTAGATCTGGCCATTACACCTAAAGTCAAAAGGGTGGTAAAGCAAACATATGACCTGATGAAGTAGGGTTATCTCACACCTGAGATCTTTTTTCAAAATTTTCATTTTCCTTCCAATAAAATTTAATTCAACATCAGAAAAAAAATTTTCCTAAAAATATGTGAATGAGAACTGGCTTAGAATTTAAAAATGAATTTGAGACCTTCAACACTAAAGAATTAGTGACAACCCCTCCAGTATTCTGTCATGATTTAAAAAGTACAACAAAACCCTAAACTAAAGGAGATTATAACTTCTTTCTCTCTAAACATTTGGGAACTGTGAAAATGCTAAGATTTCCATCCAGCACAATGAGGAGAGTAAAGCAAAGCAAAACAAAACAAAAAAGGAAGTTAAGACATAACTGGTTATAGGTGTATCTCAGACCAAAAAATAAATAAAAGGGTAAAGATATGCTCACACAGACATATACACACATGGACAAATTAATTATTCAGGAAAACGTTAACTTCTGATTTCTTTTCTTTTATTCAGGTAATTATATGAAACTTATTCAAGGACAAATTTTGAGCACTCAGATTGGAGTTCTGAGAAATGACTAGCATTGTCACACAATGGTCACGCATAGTAATTAGTTTTAATGGAATATTAAGCAGACTGAAGAATAATTATATTCTCTTCCAAAAGTTCCAAACACAGCAAATTGTGTTTTTATAAATATGTTTGTTTTACATATAGTATAAATTAATTTTCTACTGAATATGGTTTGAAATTAAAGTGATGGCTAATTTGGTTGTCATTCACTTGGTCTTGCAATATGCTGCATGCATTGTCCAGTTTCACACTGTTAATTTTCTAATAAACAGTTTTGTTTTCAACTGTCCCAAGGCCAGTTACTGAGTCCAAATATAAACTTTGTTAGTCAAGAAACTCCAAGCAGCAAGAAATTTTAAGCATATAACCATCAGGATTTCAGTGTGCATTGTAGATCCTCTAATTTTAGGATTCTTTCTTCTCATTTACTTACCAGTCTTTGCAATGTATTTTTCACTGTGATGGGTCTCAGTTTACAGGAAAACACCCACTTTGTTACTCATAGAAGACTTCTCATATCTACTCTGGTCAGTCTCAGGGGGTATGTTTATCTTATGTGCTATGAACAATATAATTTTTTCTGAAAAGATTCGCATTTCAAAATCCTGACAAACATATGTTTTGTTAGAATACTATATATGCTTAATAAACAAATATGTCTGAAAATCTTGTTTATATAGAATAGTAACATACTCAAAAAAATTCTGATTTGAAAGTGAAAATACCCTAAGTTTACACATGCCATGAACAATTCATCAATGTCATTCATTATTTTGCAAGGTATTATCTTCTCCAGATGAAGCATAATTTATAAAACTGAAGACAAATAACATTAATGTTATGGGCAAATGTATTTATTCATTTTTATTACAAGAGGGATTTTTATAATAGCATTGTGGGAAATAATGGTGTCTGGAAGAATGAAAGATTCTAGAGAAGGACTTCTTTAGAAAAAAGAAAGTCTACTTCTGTTTTGGAAATTGGAATAATGTATACATACACATGAATAATTTTCAGAAAGATGAGTGGCCTGGGGGGTCATTTACAAATGTTTGTCACTAGAGTCACTAAAAATAAATCCACCCTTACTTAGGAATAGATCAACTTAAAAAATTTTGCTTTAGGTGGTAAATTAGGCATAGGTCTTAGCTTCCCTTTTCTCAATACAAATTTTCTTAATCATGGTAAGCTTTTTAAAATGAAGAGGAGGTGATGGGAATATTTCTTTCTATTCATTCAAAAAACATGGAATACAGTGAAACATGGGAGACAATTTATTTTCCTTTTTAGTATTGAATTTCAAATTACTTATTTATGGTGAAATTTAAAGATTTCTTCCTAGGAGATATTATCATGATGCATTTTTCAGAGGAATTACAGCATGGCTTAAATGTATGTTAGCTACCTAACAAGATATTAATTTATGCAACTCCTTAGAATAAAAGTAAATTAGGTAAACTCCACACTTACGCAACATAGAAAAACTCCTCGGTAAAATCAGTCCTTTTTAGTTAATTTATAAATGAGATAAAATGAAGCAAATATAAAGTATTCATATTAGGTATACCAGATCATACATTGCCATTTTTAAATAACATGGTCACTTAGAGCTATTTTAAAGTTTATTGATTGATTACGAAATACAATTAAATCTAAACTCTAAGAAGCAATTAAATTTAAATACATTAGAAATATGCTCCCTCAATTCTGTTCAAAACTATTAATACAGACAAGAACTCATAATTACTTCCTAAAACTTTATATGTACCATTAGTTGCTATGGCAGTATACAACACTGAAAACCATCACACATATTACAGTTAGTACCCAAAGTCACAGAGAAAACCACAGAAAACATAAATCCCCAGACGATAAGCATGTGGTGCTAACAAACACTGTACATGGTGTACTCAAATCCGTTGAAAAGGTATATCCAAATTTACCTGATTTTTGAAACTTTGTTCTCAATTACTATACAAACCTACAAATAAAATGCAGAAACTTTTTTCCCAATTTATTTATAAAGCCAAATAAGTGACTGGTACTTCTCTATACATGCATTAACCTTGACATAGTTCCTCTTTGCTAGCTTAAATACAGCCAACCTTAAGTTGTCTTAAACTGCGAGTTTAAATTTATTAAGAAAACTGAATGTCACACTTAACTGGGTTGTATTCTGCCCAAAAAGAGATAATAAATGAGCCAAATATTTGTTTTAAAAAAAGTCTCATTGTTCAATTTAGACATCTCTATGTTACTTGATGAAAGGCTTTTTGAGATTATACTATACTGCAGGTTTATTGTGAAACAAACAGTACACTTTATTATCACAATTAAAGCTGTAAAATTCACAAATTTTTTCACTATCCCACAACTAGATTTACTTCTAATTATCATCTATTTGGCAAAGTACTTGAATAGGGGGATTTGGTGTGCAGTAGCCATGTAATAAACACAAAGTAAATCAATCTCTATCATTTTTTCAGAGGTAATTGCAAAAACTTTACCACCAGACAAAATCTATAGTTTTGATTTGTTTTTAACTGTTTACAACTGGTACAAATATTAATTGTGTCATTCTCCACCCCCCTTCCTTCCTCACTTCTACCTCTGTTTTAAGGTTCAAATTATTTGATAGCTGTTTGTTTCAAAACAACACTGTTACGTATCTGCATAAACTTTTTATGCTGAGCATCTACTTAGAAAAAAAGTTAACCCCCATCTAACTAATGTTAAATGTAGGCAATGAGTCTTGGGTTACCCAGTTGGGACACATTTCTAGGTGCAGAGTTAGAATGGGAAAGTTACAGGGAGGCTCCTGCAGTTGTTGATGAAGTTAGGAGAACTGGACTTGAGAAATCTCACCTTTTGAGCTGCTTTAGAGGGACTCTTGTTTTTGCTGCCTTTAGGTCTTCCCCTGGGTCTCTTAGGAGAGGGCTCACCGGTTGGTTCCTAATTGTGAGGGAAAAAAAATGCTGTTGTGGCAAGAACGTCTGAAAGAAATTGACCCTGACTCTTTAGCTATATTTTCTGCATGTGCTGCTCAAAAGAGCTGTTGGAACACATTCAGTTCAAGCATAAATGGATGATGATGGTACAGAGTTTACAGAAAGGGGAAATAACTATACTTTTAATCCAAGGGTTCAAAGAGGAAGCTCTATTTTGTATATGAAAACTAGATTCTACTTCAAACCTAAAATGGTAACAAAGGCTGAAGAGGCTGCATGTTCTAGAAGGAAAGTCATATACTTTTAAGGTGTAAAATTTACAGGGCTGTGCATTTGGCAACTCATAGGAATAATAAGCATTTTAAACGAATACCATTCTCCATTATACTAGCATTTCAAACAGAAATATGAAGCTAACATCATAGATGTTTCAACAATCTTCCATATTGAAAAGGTGGCTTTTAATCATCTTTGTATACCTGCCTTCTAGACGGATTATGATTCAACTGACACATTCTGAGTAAAATACTGAAGCAATTATTCAAGTTCTTTAATTCAAAATAACTCCATTCCACCTAAAATTTCCAAATAATTATGGTAAATCTATAGTGGGAGGTTTTGCTTGAATTATCTAGTTAATTGCTTCAATTCTCCACTTCCTTTTGGAGATGCTGGCATGGTCTCTAGTCTAAATTTAAATATCTTTTGATAAAAATAAACATATTTTCTTCAAAACTCTCTTTTGAGAAAACTCTTACGGGGGTGTAGTGGAGAAATCTAAAAGGGGGTAAAAACGAGGAGGAATGGAGTATCTGGGAATGAGAAATGGAAGCAATCACTAGGTTTAGCAAAACTTTCAATGGCTCCTATGCCAAGTAGTAAATACTCAAGTGGTTAAGAGAATGCGATGATTAATATTCCAGATCCCAAATATTTATCCAATGAATCATCTATTCACATTTCATTCAGATTCGGTGATTAAGTGAGACTAATTAACTTAAAACCCATGAAAGTCGTCAATGAAAATTCGCATCCCATTTAGAGAATCCGGGGAAGGTTCCCTGCAAGCTTCTGTGGGACCACTAGCGCCAGTGGGCACATCGAGAGCAAACACATCGGAGACACATTTTTCTTTCTTTGTGAACTCTGCCTTAACTCGAAGGTAAAGCATACAATCACCTCCAGACTCCATTGTAATTTCTTTTCGAATTTTTTTTTGGGGGGGCAATTAGTGAGTCAGAGAGAGCTGGGTGGCGAGTGGGAAACAAGAGGGGGAGGGCAGAGACTTCCTGGGAGGTGTAAAACAGGATTCAAATGCCGTGTAAAGTGTCGCTAGGGCAGAGCGGGAAAACTCAGGGGCCTCTAAATCGGCTTGTTTCCTTTGATGATTTCAAAAAGGTACAACGCTCAATTTTTCTAAAATGCAGTGGCAAGCAACATTGTTCAATTTCCTCACCTTGCTCTCGGGCAGCTTTGGGACTCTAGGATTATTTTCTAATCAGCCTGTTTGCCACGAAGGAAGCGAATTAAGGCTAAGGAGCGAGCAAGTTTTAAAGCCCGAGGAAGTGGAGTTTAAATGTTTTCAATAGACATATCCCGCTCCAACTCTGCCCGCCGCGGCTTGGAAATTACAGCGAACAAAACCCCCAGCCCTGCGCGCTGCGCGCAGCTCTGCAAGCGCCGGCTGCACGCTTAATTGGTTGCATCCGCAGACAAAACCCTCCACTCCGCGGGGTCCCGAGCGCCCCTCGATCGTCCCCTACGCAACCCTCGGCCACTGGCCTAGGAGAAGAACGCTTAATGGCTGCAGCTCAGAGGAGCGGGATCCAGGGGCAAAAAGGGGACCCGGCGCCTGACGAGGAAGCGACCCTGTCTACTCTGCATTCTCTCGGACACTCCTTTCAACGCGCCCTTGTCGAGGCGAGTTAACCCGGTCTCGCGGAGAACCAGGCTCCCCCGTAGTCCCTGTCCCGGGTCACCTCCGGCGGCCGCCGCACCACATTTAAAGAGCCCGAAGAGGACCAGGCCGCCGGGTCCCCATGCGTTCTTTGTCGGGAGGGCGCGAGTCTTTGGCCACCGAGAGCTTGGAGGAGGGCGCCAAGGGGGTGGCTGCGGCGCGCCAGCCCCCGACCCGCGAGCAGCCCCGGGAGGCGGGAGAAAGAGCCACCGGCCCCCGGGACTAAAGTCCCTTCAGCCCAGATCAGCCGGAGCGTCCGGGTCCCCGGCACCTCCTTTCCCCCGGGCAGTTGCAAAAGCGTCTTGGAAAGCGCCTGCGAGCCCGGGTTTGTCGGACCCCGGCCGCTTCCAGTCACCGGGCGACACCACGCCACTCGGGGCGGTGCACAATAGCGAAAGTCCGAGGACGCGCTTCGCCCGACCCCACCTCCCGCCTTCCCCCGGCCGCCCGCCGCGGCTCCCCACCTCCCCGCCCGGAGGGGCGCTGGCGCCCCGGGGCTGCGCGGCGCACTCGTGAGGTCTGCGCCGCTCCCCCCGCCGGCCGGCGGGCAGCGTGCGACTGCCGCGGCGACTGGGCTCCCGCGCTCCGGCCGCCCCGCGCGTGGCGGGGCCCCGGCAGGGGAGACGGAGTGGGCTGGTGCCCCCTCCGCGCCCGCGTACTGACTTGCTGCTGCTTCCTGGGGCGGCCGCGTCCTCTCTTCTGAGGCGCGGGGGCGGCAGGTTGTCCCTGGGCTGAAGTGGACGGCTGCCCAGCGCCCTCGCCGCGTGCGCTCATCCTGCCTCCCGCCGCCGCTACCGCCGCTGCAGCCGCTTCGGCTCGACCGCCCCGGGGCTGCCCAACACCTTTCGCGAGACGAGGTGATAGGGCTGGGGACGCCGGCGGGGCGAGCGCGAGCTGGCGGGCTGCGAGGGCTGCTGTTGCTTAGGCTCCCGCCGCTGCCACCATCAACACCGGACGTCCAGCGGCTGCCAAAAAGAAGAGGGGAGGAGGAGGAGGAGAGGAGGAGGCGCTGCCGGTGGCGGCGGCGGCGGTGGGTGGGTGCCGGAGGTGGAGGTGGCGGTGGAGGTGGAGGTAGCGAGAGGAGGAGGGAAGCGAGGGAGAAGGAAGAGAGGCTTTGAGGTGGCAGAGGCTCCTCTCGCGGGTTGGGATCAGGAGTTGCGGGCACCGGGAGCACTTCGGAAGCGGCTTGGAAAGGGAAGAGACTGGGAGAGAATTGTGTCCCTTGAAATGTTAGGCGGGGAAAGAATTCCTCCTCCTCTTCCCCCCCACCCTGCTCCGCAGAGAGAGAGAGAGAGAGAGAGAGAAAGAGAGAGAAAGAGAGAGGGAAGAGATTGAGATTGAAAGTGCCTTGGGCAGTCGGAAAGCAAAGGAGGATGGGGAGATTCCGCCGGGATAGGGTCGGGCGCGGAGCACAGGCAGAGGACAGAGCAGTGGGTGGCACCGCGCCTCCTCGGGTGGCGGGAGCAGGCGGCGGCGGCACCAGAGAGTTGAGGGGGACTGGCTGCTCGCTCCTGAGTCTTGCACCAAGCGCGCGCTGCCCGGGCTGAAAGTTTTCTGAGTTCCTACCCCAAGATTCAAGTGGGATGAGTGTGTATGAGTGTGTGTGAGTGTGAGTGTGTGTGGTGTGTGTGTGCGTGCGCGCGCTTGCGCTGGGGGGGGGAAGTGCCCACCTCTAATCGTGGGCGGATAAAGGGGAGGGGGCTGCGCAGGAAGAAAAGTATGAGGAGGAGGGAGGCCAGGCAGACCCCGGAGCCAAGGCGCCTGGCCGCTAGCCAGAGGCAGCGTTCGAAATACAACTGCCTCGGCGGCGGCGGCGCCCGGGTGCCACCCGGAGTCCGGCTCACGTGCTCCCGCCCGGCGGCGGGGTTAAAGGGACAGGCCGGGGATCCCGGGCAGGCTCGCCGTGGGCCTAGCCCCACCCGCCGTTCGAGGTCACCCCTGGGCGGTTGTCTTGGGAAGGCGTGGGAATGAGACTGTCCCGGAGCCCTGTTTCGGGGCTCGGCCTTTACCTGCGCCTCCACGGTGCCGAGCCAACACTTTGCAGGAAGCGTCCAGGCTGCACCCGAGGCAGCGCTCCGGTTCCCTGTGAGTGGGAAGGGACTGCAGAGGAGTGGAAGAGGGTCCCTGACAGCCCTACTCCGCCTTGGAATGCCCTCACCACAGAGCCTGCGGGAGGGCGAGCGCGCACATACACGGACACATGCACGCAGATACACACGAACACGAGTGTAAGCACATGCACACTTGCACGCAGATACACGGGGGCACGCATGCGCTTGTAAACACGCGCATTTACACACACACACAGGCACGCAGATAGATATGCACATTCGCAGACACGTGCAAACAATGTGCACACACAGAGCGCGCCAGCTTCTTCATTGAACTTTTTTCTCCAGGAAAGACTAGAGGCGATCGAAGTTCCCTCCCCGACCCCTTCCCGGGGATCCGACATTCGCAAGGTAAAGGGCACCTCGTGGATTCCTAAGACCACAGTTGCACTAACTGCTCAACTCTCCCTTCAGTTTACCTCGATTTAACCTTCTGCCTGAGAACTCTCTGCCAAGTCCTAATTTTATAGCCTGGGCTGTTTCTGAGTTATGTGAACACCATAATGGCCACAGTCCATTTTTAAAAGGTGGAGTACATTTTTAAATATACCTCTTTTCATCCTTGAATAACACAAAACTCTGAAAAAATTAGATTCAGATTTTCACACATCACACCCAAAATTATTTTGGACTAATTCCAAAATAAAAACTTTCACCTGGGGAAGAATTTCTTTTTTCAAAGATACAGACCACCGAGGAATTAAAACGCCTACTTTGCAGCCCTAAGCAGGAGTTAGGCACCGCCAGGTTCCGCTGTGCATGTGGAGGAGGCGCGTGTAAATGTCTGCTTTGGCGCGGCAGCGCTGATTGGTCCGCGTTGCCATTTTAAATCCATTTCCAGCTGCCCTATGCAGAGCTGGGACACTTCTCTGCACGTTGAGTGCTCTGCAGGAACCCAGGGTTTCTCCTGGGTCTGGGAACGCTTAGCTATGATGGAGAGGGAGAGCCTCCATCCCTCCGGATGGAGCCCAGCAGCTGACTGGGAAGGGAGGGGTCTAACAGGAACCAAAGGTTTTCTGTCAGGGCTTGACTGAAAGATGGTATCTAAATCAAAGGGACTAAAATTTCACCTAACGATTACAGTGATATTACCTAACTGCCAAGCGTGCACATTTAAAAACTATGATCACATATTTGCACTGTGGTGTGCACATTTTATATACACATGCAAGATAGATTTCTGGGTTTGTGTTTGTTTGCTTACTTTTTACCAGGAGTAGAGAGAAATTCTAAGGGTCAATGCAGGGGAGTCACTGAAGGGTTGTCATTGAAGGGTTCAGCCAGCTAGCTTTGTGCCGTATACCTCATTATATCCTAGGATTTGTGTGTGTGTGTGTGTGTGTGTGTGTGTGTGTGTGTAATGTGTACAGAGGTCGACAAGGAGGGGATTCCAAAATTTTGTTTTTGCATAAATCTTTGAACATAAGAGAAGCACAGAAAAATTGGGTTGGGGGAATGTACAGCCACTTGTTTTCAGGCTGCTATCACTTTGCTATTAGACTATTTGACCCCCTTTGAATTTATAACAAGAGCATAAAACAGATATTGTATCAAGTTCTGTCTAAATCAGTTATATAGATTTTCATTCTTTGAAAGCTGTCTTTGATTTTTCAGAATTCTGTATATTTTCTGTAGGTGAAACATTAAAATTTGTTCTCATCCTTGAAATTATTGAGACTTTTACTATACAAAATGGTGTTCTTATTTATTTTTATGTTAAATAGATTTTTAGGTTAAATGGTTAGATTTTTAGGTTAAAATAGTTAGATTTTATTTTTAAAGGAAAAGAAATCTTTTTACATTTACATCTGAGGGTTTTTCCCCCAGTTTAAGTTTCTCAATCGTTCACTGCCTCTTCTTTATCACACCATATTTTACCCATATATTCAAGGCTCAATTCTTCTTTCTAATTTGAAAACCTTCCAGGTAGTTTCTGTCCATATTCAACTATGTCTTTTCTTCTTCTGCACCCACTATAGAATTGAGCAATTAGCACCTTGGTTGTATATGTTAACAAGGTTTCTAATTATCTGTGATACATGATGTAGATTAGTGTTTAGATTAGGTCAGCTCATTAGTGGGTGATAAAATTAATTTAGCAAACCCATAACCTCATTTTAAAAAACAGAATAGAATCCAGAATATCACATGTAAAATTTCTGTCTTATTTACATAGTACGTATGTAGCAAAACTATTAAGATGGGTTGTATTTTCATCTTTAACATCTTGGAATTTGGGATGTATCTTAAAATTCAATGTGTGTTAGCACTATGTTACCACATACTAGGTAGTGTCTTTTCTATTTTGGTGATATACATGCTGCTGTGGTTTGGCTGTGTCCCCACCTAAATCTCATCTTGAATTGTAGTTCCCATAATCCCTATGTATGGTGGGAGGAATCCGGTGGGAAGTCACTGAATCATGGGGGTAGTTCTCCCATGCTATTCTCGCAATAGTGAGTAAGTGCTCACAAGATCTGATGGTTTTATAAGGGGCTTCTCCCTTTGCTCGGCTCTCACACTTCTCCTTCCTACTGCCTTGTGAAGAGGGTGTCTTGCTTCCTCTTTGCCTTCTGCCATGACTGCAAGTTTCCTGAGGCCTCCTCAGCCATGCAGAACTGTGAATCAGTTAAACCTCTTTCCTTTCTAAATTACTCAATCTTGAGTATTTCTTCACAACGGTGTGAGAATGGACTAATACACATGCTTATATGTGAATTGTATGTATATTCCTAGAAGACAAGTAGCATTTCAAGCACCTGTTTCTTTTCCTTTTCTTTTCTCTTTGTACTAGTTTTGTCTAGGTAGTGTTCTGTTCATGATAGACTTCTGGTAGTTACTAATTTATTGCAATGATGAAGGTACCTATAATAAAGTTAGTATTTTAAAGAACATGTCACACAGAATGAGAAAAGCATTAGATATATTAAAATACGTTTAACATTTTTTAAACTAAAGACAGATACATCTGTGACAAGAAGATTTAAGTTCTCACATTGTGCTTTATCATAATATATTGACACCTTAATACATTCACAAATTAAAAAGAATTATTTAAGGATTTTCTCAGATTATAATTGATTAATCATGAATGCATTTCATGTGTAATTAAGTGGAGATTTATTATAACCAGGTATTTTGGAATTGAATCTATGTAGGGTCACAGAAAAAAATTATAGTTAATATTGATTGAACAGAATGCATAGCACTAGTGTGTGTATGTAAATCGAAGTTCAGTATAGTACAAAGTAAACACATGGGCCGGGCAAAGTGGCTCATGCCTATAATCCTAGCACTTTGGGAGGCCGAGGTGGGAGGATCACTTGAGGCCAGGAGTTTGAGACCAGCCTGGGCAACATGGTGGGAACCTGTCTCTTCAAAAAATAAAAAAATTAGCCAGGCATGGCGATGTGCACCTATAGTCTCAGCTACTTGAGAGGCTAAGGCAAAAGGATCACTTGAGCCCAGGAGATCCTCGCTACAGTGAGCCATGATTGTACCACAGCACTTCAGCCTGGGTGACAGAGTAAGACCCTGTCCCAAAACATACACACACACACACACACACACACACAAAACACAAACACATAATCTTGTCTTCAGAGCTTTGCATTCTACTGTGGCTGAAAAACTTTTCATGTGTTTTAATATAAGGTCACTTGCACTGCTCAAACCCACAATGTAGATATTGTATCTTCAATAATTTATTATTTAATAATAATTGTGTCTTTAACAC
Organism: Cacajao melanocephalus; assembly: GCA_963573385.1. NCBI lineage: Eukaryota > Metazoa > Chordata > Mammalia > Primates > Pitheciidae > Cacajao > Cacajao melanocephalus. Next base: position 8,850 of record CAUYLG010006993.1, on the reverse strand, counting down.
TTAATAATGAAATGTAGGAGAGACTAAGAGTTTTCTTACAGTGTCACCAAGAACAAATATATGCTGCAAAATTAGTTTTGGGGTTTTTAATCTTTTTGGATAGGTTTCCTTGTCCTGTAGTCAGAGGATCACCAAACAAAATAAAATTTGTTCACTCATTCATTCAAGAAATTCATTCAAGAAGTTGATTTTGCAGGAATCTTACATGTTATTCTCTCAGGACTCAGAAATAGAGAATCTCTATTAACACAATTAGGTCTTCATTTAAAATATATTTACTTATTCAATTAAGCCTTCCAGCACTCTCTTGTGTCCAATCCATCATTCATTCAACCCTATTTAATACATGCCAGGATTCACAGAACATTCTTTTTGACAAAAGTCATGGAAACAGAACAGAAGAGGAAGAGTTTTATGTCTGCCTTTCATCTACTGACATTGTATTGTCAGCCCCAAGCATTCTCAGTCTCCGTATATTATCAATCAGCTTTGGGTAGCAGGAAGAACATGGGCTTTGAAATCAGATTTAGGGATAGGAGGTATAGTAGGCAGAATTCTAAAATGGTGCCCAAGATTTCCTGGCTTGAGGCTTACATGAGTACATCATCATCACTGGCTGTCCTCTGACTAAGTTGTGTTATGTGACATACTGACTTTAAGATAGGAAGATTATCCAGAGGAGCCTGACTTAAGGCATGTTTAAAGCAGAGAGTTTCCTTTGGCTCATCTTAGGAGATGAAGTTAGAGACTTGAAGCACAAGAAGGATTTGACTCACCATGGCTTTTTGAAGATAGTGGAAATGGGTGGCAAGGAATGTGGTGGGTTCTAGGATCTGAGGGCGCCCAGACCAACATCTAACAAGGAAATAAGGACCTCCATTCTCCAATCACAAGGAACTGAATTCTGCCAACAATAAGAATAAGCTTGAAAGTGGAATCTCTCCCAGAGCCTTCAGACAGCAGCACAGCCAAGCCCACACATTGATTTCAGCCTTGTGATACCCTGAGTAAGAACCCCAGCCACACCATACCTGGCTTCTGACTCACACTACTGTGAGCTGGTAAATGGATATTGTAACCAAATTTTAAGTCGTTAAGCTTGTAGTAATTGGTTATGCAGCCATTGAAACTAATACAGGAGAAATCTAGTCAAATAAACTTCCTTTCCTTTCACCATCCATGAAATGTCACCAAGCTCCAAGGCACAATGACTTACACAATTTATCTGGAAATGCCCCACTTGGTTGCACCACTCCTACCAAGCCACCTGCCCTTTCTCTTTGAGGTTCTTAAGAAGTACTGACCAGCATGAAAATGCATCATCTTGAATTGCTTTCCATCCTTCCCTGCCTTGCCTCCACTTTTTCCTGACTTTCACTACCTTGGGTGCATACTTCTCAAATAAAGCGTAAGGATTAATCCTTACCCAAGACTCTTGCTTGCTCAGGAAGCAGACTAAGGCACCCAGAAACTCAAACTCCATGTCTCTATAACTGAATTGATCATCTGTGATGGTTTAAGAACATGTTTGCAAATTCTTCAACATTCTTCCCATAAAGGGTGAAATCTAACTTCCACTCTTAAATGTGGGTCAATTTTACTAACTTGCTTGTAATAAATAAAAAGCAGTAGAAATGATGCTGCATCATTTTGAAGACTGGATAACACAAGGCTACAAACACGGATCATACAATTACTGCCTTGATCTCAATATCTCTCTCCCTGTACCCGCTCCTGCTACCCTGGAACTCCTGAATCAATATGCGAGAAGCTTAGCTACCTTGGAGCCTCCATGCTGGAAAGACCATGGGCAAAGGCCACTCAGAGACAGAAATGCCTAAGAGTCCTTGCTGTGCCAGGTCTCAAATATTTATCTTCCCATCAGCTGCCTGATAAGTGAGTGCGTGAACATTCAGATAATTCCAGGCCCCCACCCCCCACTGCCTTTAAGTCACCCCAAGCAGATGGAAAGTAGAACAGAGAGGAGAGACCCCTGCTGAGCTCTGCTCCAAGTGCAGATTTAGGAGTAAAACACATGTTGTGTTTTTTCTTCATTCGCTAGGTTTTTGGGTAAATTGTTACATAGTCATGGAAACTGGCTCATAATTTTTTTCCCAAAATGATTTTCTTTTCTTACCAGTCACTCTTAACCAGAAATCACACTTAGCTAGGAATCAATCTAGATCCCTCTCTTTCCACTTCAAATGATCACCAAGTCCCTCTAATTCTGCCTTCTACATACTTCTTGACTACTTCATACCCTCACTGTCACTGCCTGAGTTAGGGCTCTCTCCTCATCTCACTTGGATTACTTCACTATCTCTGTCTATGGTCTCCTAGCCTTCAGTCTTACGTTGCAAAAATCCATTCTTCACTGCTTTTAGATGATCGCTTTCTTTTTTTGATTGTTTATTTTCATTGTTCTTTTTCTCCTATCACAGCCATAATAGAAAAAGCATTGTTGAAAATGCAGGTGATTGGCCAGGCGCAGTGGCTCAGGCCTGTAATCCTAGCACTTTGGGAGGCCGAGGGGAGCATATCATGAGGTCAGGAGTTTGAGACCAGCCTGACCAACATGGTGAAACCCCGTCTCTACTAAAAATACAAAACTTAGCTGGGCATGGGGGCACATGCCTGTAATCCTAGCTACTCAGGAAGCTGAGGCAGGAGAATTGCTTGAACCCAGGAGGTAGAGGTTGCAGTGAGCCAACTGGGTGACAGAGTGAGACTCCATCTCAAAAAAAAAAAAATGCAGGTGACAGAAAAGTAAAGAAAAAACCCCCAATTATCACACCACCAAGAAACAGCTTTAAAACATTTTAATCCTTCCAGACTTTAAGTGAACAAATATAGGCTCATACTAAACAGTAGGCGTTATAACTTATTTTTTTTTTTTGAGACCGACTTTTGCTCTTGCTGCCCAGGCTGGAGTGCAATGGTGCGATCTCGGCTCACCACAACCTCCTCCTCCTGGGTTCAAGCGATTCTCCTGCTTCAGCCTCCCAAGTAGCTGGGATTACAGGCATGCGGCACCATGCCTGACTAATTTTGTATTTTTAGTAGAGACGAGGTTTCTCCCTGTTGGTCAGGCTGGTCTCGAACTCCTGACCTCAGGTAATCCACCCACCTCAGCCTTCCAGAGTGCTGGGATTACAGGCGTGAGCCACCATGCCTGGTCAAAGGTGGTCTCTTCTATCAGCATCCTGGCATAATTTTCAAATTTCAGATGTCCTAAAGTTAGAAGGGATAGCTAACTCCATTGCTATCCACATTAAAACTCAAAAAATTTCAACAAACCATAATACAGTTTAAGAAAATGAATATGAAGTATGTGATTAGTTTTAAAGGGAAAAGCCAGCCACATCTGTAGAGAATAGAAAAGTGACTTTAAAAACAATCCCTAAAATTACACATAAGACTAAGAAGCAGATATTGCCACAATCTTACCTAATACTCATTTTGTTCTTCTGATTTCATAAAAGAATACCTATAGTGTTGGGTATGGCTATATGCCCAACTATAAAACTACACATTCCCCAACCTCCCTTGTAGATTAGGGTGGTTGAAATGAAATATAAGCAGAAGCCTTTGGGAACTACTTCCAGGAAAGCCCTTTAAAAGGACTGACTCAGCTAAGAGGCATTTCATTTTACCCTTCCTAGACATTGCTTCCCGGCCCCACTCATTTGAACGCAGACACAAAAACTGAAGTTCCAGCAGCCTTAATGGTTGAGGAAGTAACTTTGAAAATGGAAGCCACATTACATTGTAAGGCGGATGGAGTGGAAAGAAAGAAAGACAGTGGGTCTTCACAACTTTATGAGACTACCATGCTAGTAATTTATAATAACTCAACTTTATCTTATTTAAGACACTTCTAAACTGTTAGGATTTCAATTCTCTGTCATGAACAGCTAAATATAATTCTTAATTGATAAAATATTCAATCCATGCATGCTTGGCAAAAGTTACAATGTGAGTGTCTTTTTGGAAAATCAATAAACTTTATTTTTAGAGCACTTTTAGGTTCACAGCAAAAGTGGCAAGTACAGAGTTCCCATATATCCCCTGTCTCCACATACATATAACCTCCGGAGCTAGATACATGGACACCATTTTACAATCAATGAACCTACATTGACATATCATTATTGCCCAAAGTCCATAGTTTACAGTAGGGTTCACTCTTGTTGATGTACATCCTATGAGTTTTGACAAATGTAGAATGACATGTATCCACCATTGTAGTCACATACAGAAGAATAGTTTTACTGCCCTAAAATCCCTCTGCATTGCCTGTCATCTTCCCTTTCATCTAATCACTGGCAGCCACTGATATTTTTACTGTTTCCATAGTTTTGCCTTTTCTAGAATTTCACAAAGTTGGAATTACACCATATGTATCCTTTTCAGATATGCTTCATTCACTTAGTAATATGCATTTAAGTTTTCTCCATGTCTTGTCATGGCTTGATAGCTAATTTCTTTTTAGCACCAAATAACATTTTATTGTTTGGATGTACTACAGTTTATCCATTCACAAAGCAAAGGATATCTTGGTTGCTTGCAAATTTTGACCATTATGAATAAATCTTCTATAAACATCCATGTGCCAGTTCGTGTGTGTGTGTGTGTGTGTGTGTAAGTTTTCAATTCTTTTGGGTAAAGAACATGGAGCACAATTGCTGGATTGGTAAGAGTATGTTTAGCTCTGTAAAAAAAAACTACCAAACTGTCTTCCAAAGTAGCTATACCATTACCATTTTGCATTCCCACAAGCAAGGAATGAAAGTCCCTCTTGCTCCACATCCTTTCCAGCTTTTCGTGTTACGAGTTTTGGATTTTGGTCGTTCTAGAAGGTATGTAGTGGCATCTGGCTGTGGTTCCAATTTGCAATTCCCTAATGACATATGATGTTGAACATCTTTTCATATACTTACTTGCCATCTGTATATCTTCTTTTGTAGTCAGCTCTTTTACCTATTTTTAAAAATTGATTTTTTTCATTTTCTTATTTTTGAGTTTGAAGAGTTCTTTGTATATTTTCAATAGCAGTTCTTTATCAGAAGTGACTTACAAATATTTTTCTCCCAGTCTCTGACTTGTTTTCTCATCTTCTTGATATTGTCTTTTGCAGTGCAAAAGTTTTTAATTTTTGTAAAGCCCAGATTATCCATTATTTCTTCCATGAATTATGCCTGGGGCATTGCATCTAAAAAATCATTGCCTTACTCAGAGTCATCTAGCTTTTCTCCTATGCTATCTTCTAGGAATTTTATAATTTTGCATTTTACATTTGTTAGTAAATCATATATTTATGTTAGTGAATTTTTATGAAGAATATAGGGGCTATATTTAGATTCATTGTGTGTGTGTGTGTGTGTGTGTGTGTATAATTTCAATAGTTTTGGGGGAGCAGGTGGTGTTTGGTTGCATGGAAAAGTTCTTCAGTAGTGATTTCTGAGATTTTGTTGCACCTGTCACCTGAGCAGTGTACACTGCACCCAATGTATTGTCTTTTATCCCTTACCCCCTCCCACCTCCCTGCCTAGTCCCCAAAGTACATTATATTATTCTTATGCCTTTGCATCCTCATAGCTTAGCTCCCACTTATAAGTGAGAACATATAATGGTTTTCCATTCCTGAGTTACTTCACTTAGAATAATGGTCTCCAACTACATCCAGGTTGCTGCCTATGCTGTTATTTAATTCCTTTTCATGGCTGAGTAGTATTCTATGGTGTATGTATGTGTGTGTGTATATATCACATTTTCTTTATCCACTCATTGGTTGATGGACATTTAGAGTGGTTCTATAGTTTTGCAATTGCAAACTGCGTTTCTATAAATGTGTGTGCAAATATTTTTTTCATAGATTGACTTCTTTTCTTCTGAGTAGATACCTAGTAGCGAGATTGCTGGATCAAATGGCAGTTCCACTTTTAGTTCTTTTAAAAAATCACCTTACTATTTTCCATAATGGTTGTACTAATTTACATTCCCACCAGCAGTAAAGGTGTTCCCTTTTCAGAGCATTCCCACTAGATTCATATTTTGCGGGGGCATTTGGACATCCAGTTTTTCCTGCACCATTTGTTGTAAAGATTATCTTTGCTTCATTGTATTGCCTTTGCTTCTTTGTCAAAGATCAGTTGGCTATATTTATATAGGTCTTTTTCTGGGCTCTATTCTGTTCCATTATCTATTTGTCTATTCTTTAACCAATATCATACTGCTTTGATTACTGTAGATTTATATAAAATAGGATTATATCAAACTAAAAGCCTTCTGCAGAGCAAAGGAAACAATCAAGAGTGAAAAGACAACCTACAGAATGGTGGGAAATATCTGTAAACTCTCCATCTGAAGGGATTAATAACCAGAATATGTAAGGAATTCAAACAGTGCAACAGCAATAAGACAAATTATCCAAGTTAAAAATGGGCAAATGATCTGAATATACATTTCTCAAAAGAATATATACGAATGGCCAACAGATGTATGAAGAAATACTCCACTAATCATCAGGGAAATGCAAATCAAAACCACAATGAGATATCATCTCACCCCACTTAAAATGACTATTATCAAAAAGACAAAAAGTAACAGATGCTTGTGAGGATGAAGAGAAAGGGCAACTCTTGCACATGTTTGGTGGGAAAGCAAATTAATACAGCCATTGTGGAAAACAGTATAGAAGTTCCTCAGAAAATGAACAAAGCAATTCTATCAGTTTTTGCCTCATGTACTTTGATGTTCTGTTGTTAGGCATGTATTCCTTAAGGATTGCTGCTATGCCTTCTTGGAGAATTGACCTCTTTGTTGTTATATAATTCCCTTTTTCAAAAGATAACCTTCCTTGCTCTGAAGTCTGCTGTGTCTGAAATTAATACAGCTGCTCCCTCTTTCTTGTGATTAGTGTTAGCATGGTATATCTTTCTCCATCCCTTTACTTTTAATCTATATTTTTATATGTAAAGTCGGCTTCTTGTAGACAACATATACTTGGGTCTGTCTTATTTTTTGATCCACTTTGATCTTTTAATTACTGCATTTAGACTATTGATGTTGAAAGTGATTACTGATGATATAGTTGGATTAATATCTATGATATTTGTTATTGCTTTTCATTTATTGCCCTTCTTTGTTCCTATTTGGTCTTCCACTCTTTTTCTGCCTTTCATGGTTTTAATTGAGTATTTTATATGAATCTATTTTGTCTCTTTTCATAGCACATAAATTGTACTTGTGAAACTTTTTTTACTTGCAATATACATTTACAATGAATCCAAGTCCACTTTCAAATAACACTATGCCACTTTATAGTTTAAGTAACTTACAATAACAAAACATCCATAATTCCTTCCTCCCTCCCTTTTATTATCTCCTACTGTCATTTGCTTTATTTACACATAAGAATATATAAGTATGTGTGTGTATGTATATATGCAAATACATGGTTGATATTGTTATTTTGAAGAAATTGTTATCTGTTAGATCAATTAAAAATAAGAAAAATAAACATCTTTATTTTACTTTCACTTGTTCCTTCTCTGATGTTCTTCCTTTCTTTATGTAGATCTGAGATTCTGAGCTATATCATTTTCTTTCTCCCTGAAGAGATCTTTAACATTTCTTTTAAAGCAGTTCTACTGGCCACACATTCCTTCGATTTTAGTTTGTCTGCAAGTCTTTATTTCTCTTTCACTTTGGAAGAATAATTTCACCAAGTACAGAATTCTAGGTTGACAGATTTTTTTTTTTCTTTCAGTGCTCTAAATATTTTATTCCACTTTCTTCCTGCTTGCATGGTTTCTGACAACTCTAATGTAATTCTTATATTTGGTTTTCTATGGGTAAAGTGTTTGTTTCCTCTGTCTTCTTTCAAGACTTTTTCTTTATCTCTTATTTTCTGATGTTTGAATATGTTATAGCCAGGTGTAGTTTTTCTTGTTTGTCTGTTTTGAGTTTGGGTGGGTTTTTTTGTGTTTGTCCTTCTTGGTGTTCACTGAGCTTCCTGGATTTGTGGTTTGTTGTCTGATAATACTTTGGGCAAATTCCAAGTCACTATTACTTCAAATATTACTTCTGTTTCTTTCTTGTTTTGGTATTCCCATTATGTGTATGTTACACCTTTTGTAGTTATCCCACAATTCTTGGATACTCTGTTCTGGTTTTTTGAGTCTTTTTTCTCTTTGCCTTTCTGTTTTGGAAATTTCTTTCTTTTTTTTTTCACTTTAATTTTTTTAACCATTTAACTCTTTAATAACACAATTTAAAACATAAACACATTGTATAGCTATGCAAAAGTATTTTTCTTTGTACCCTTATTTTATAAGCTTTTATCTATTTTTAGTTTTTTCTTATATTTTTTTATTTTTGAAAGAAAGAAAAAGAGGAAAGAAAGTGAGAGTGAAAGAAAGAAAAAAAAAAGAATGTAAGAGAGAAAGAAAGAGTAAGAGAAAGAGGGAGAGAGAACGGGATTCTTGTTCTATTGCCCAGGCTAGAATACAGTCTGAAAATGGGTATTAAAAACCTCTTTTATGCCAATAATTGTGCTTAGCATTGGAGACAGGAAGGAATAAGGGATGAAAATAACAAACAAGCAGCCAACCAGTGTTTTACTTAAACCTGTGAAATGCTATGCAATTGCTGAGAAGTGATTTACTTCCAATTATGTGGTCACTTTTAAAATAGGTGTAATGTGATACTGAGAGAAATGTATGTTTTGTGGATTTGGGGTGGAGAGTTCTGTAAATATTTGTTAAGTTTACTTGTTCCAGGTCTGAGTTCAAGTCCTGGATATCCTTGTTAATTTTCTATCTCGTTGATCTGTCTAATATTGACAGT
>CAUYLG010006991.1:0-29185 GCA_963573385.1 Cacajao melanocephalus | reverse complement strand
AAAAAAAAAAAAAAAAAAAAAAAAAAGTAGAAAACATTAGAAACACGGTTTAAAGATAATATTGATAACTATAAGTTTGGTGCTAAAGTAACTGTGCTTTTCACTATTAAAAGTAATGTATCATTCCAATGGACTGGTTTTTATTACATTTCACTTTTCTTATTTACCATGTGTCAGATATTGTGATAGGAATTTTTTAAAGTAAGTTCATACATGGTTCTCATAATGGCTTTCCAAGGAAGTTACCTTTATTCTCACCTATGTGATGAAGACACTGAGTGTTACGGATTGAATTGTGTCCCCCGAAAAGTGATATGTGAAAGTCCTAACCCTCAGCACCTGAGAATGTGGCCTTATTTGGAAATAGGGTCATTGCAGATAAAATAATTTGAGTTCATACTAGAGTAGGGTGGGCTCTAAATGCAATGTGACTGGTGCCCTCATAAGAAGACAGTGAGACCCAGAACACAGTGTGAAGACAGAGCCCTGGAGTGATGTATCAGGAAGCCAAGGAATATCGGGCCTCTAGAAGTTAGGAGATGGAACAGATCCTCCTATAGAGCCTTCAAGAGAGCATGATCCTACTCTCTTGACATCAATTTTGGACTTCTGGCCTCCAGAACTATAAGGCAATACATTTCTGTTGTTTTAAGCCACCCAGTGTTTGATGTTTTGTTACAGCAGCCCTAGGAAACTAATGCTGAGTCTCAAGGAATTCCTCACTTGTCCAGAATTGCCCAGCTAGTTTGGGATAGAGCCAATATTCAAACCCAGGGCTGCCTAGCCCCCAAATCCATGGTCTTTGGATAATCCTGGGGTGAGTCAATCTTGATTCTATTTTACTGTGATAACATGATGTAAGATCAAATGCTGACTCATATCAGAAAAGTGATTCCTTCTCTTCTAGTCTTTTTAATATTCTAGCATACCTTTCTTTTGTTGGAAAAATTACTTTACACTACCATAGACTTCATAAACACGGTACACTTAGGTTTCATTAAATTTATGAAAAAATATTTTCTTTCTTTAATAACCTTAGCTTACCATATTTTTCTTTACTTTATAAACTTAAAAAAATTGACTCTTTTATAAGTTTAAAACATAAATACACTGTAAAGATATACAAAACTATTTTCTTTTTTATATCCTTATTCTTACAAGCTTCTTACATCTTAATTTTTTAATTTTTAAACTTTTTTGTTAAAGACAGACATGGATGGACCAGGCACAGTGGCTCACACGTGTAATCTCAGCACTTTGGGAGGCCGAGGTGGGTGGATCACCTGAGGTCAGGAGTTCGAGACCAGCCTGAACAACATGGAGAAGCCCTGCCTCTACTAAAAAGTACAAAATTATCTGGGCATGGTGGTAAATGCCTGTAATCCCAGCTACTGGGGAGGCTGAAGCAGGGGAATCACTCGAACCTGGGTGGTGGTGGTTCTGGTGTGCCATTATCTTGCCATTGCACTCCATCCTGGGCAACAAAAGCTAAATTCCGTCAAAAAAAAAAAAAAAAACCAGACACAAACACACATTAGCCTAGGCTTACACAGAGTCAGGATCATCGGTGTCACTGTCTTTTACCTCCACATCTTGTCCCACTGGAAAGTCTTCAGGGGCAATAACACACCCAGAGCTGTCATATCCTATGATGACAATGCTATCTTCTAGAATACTTCCTGAAAAGCCTGCCTGAGGCTGTTTGACAGTTAACTTATTTTTATAAGAAGGAAGGCACTCTAAAATAATGATAAAAAGCCTAATACAGTAAATATATAAGCCAGTAACAATAATCATTTATTATCATAAAATATTATGTACTGTACATAGTTATGTATGCTATCTTTTTATATGACAGGCAGCAGTAGGTTTGTTTACACCAGCATCACCACAAACATGTAAGTAATGCATTGTGCTACAATGTTACAATGGCTTTGTCACTAGCTAGTAAGAATTTTTCAGCTCCATTATAATTTTATGGGACCAATGTCATATATGTGGTCCATCGATGATCAACATGTCACTATGGGCACATGACTGTAAATCTACGTCTTGAGCACTGGCCTTTCTGGCAGAGTTTTTAGTTTTGAGGATTAAAACCTTGAGGTCATTAATTTATTGGATCATTCAGCAAATGATCAAATGGGTAATTTGTGGTACAATCTAAGCAAAAGAAAACCTGAAGATGTCCATTTCTTCAAGGAACCTCTAATCTGGAACTGCAATGAATTCTCTATGCAAAGGAGAATCACTCAAGGCAGAAAGGTAACAGCTATGAAAGTGGTAAAAATATGGAGGAAAGAGAGAGATAACTTTTATGGTCACTATTGACTTTGTTGATGCCAGAAATACACCATCTTTACTCTTCCACCTTTCTCACCTACCCTGCCACCTCATCCAAAATTTGTTAATTCTATGTGCAAATCATCTTTCAGACCGGCCGCGGTAGCTCATGCCTGTAATCCCAGCACTTTGGGAGGCCAAGGCGGGCGGATCACAAATTCAAAAGATAGAGACCATCCTGGACAACATGGTGAAACTCCCGTCTCTAAAAATACAAAAATTAGCAGGGCGTGGTGGCTCACGCCTTTAGTCCCAGCTACTCTGAAGGCTGAGGCAGAATGGCTTGAACCCAGGCGGCAGAGGTTGCAGTGAGCCGAGATTGTGCCACTGTACTCCAGCCTGGCGACAGAAAGAGACTCTATCTCCAAAAAAAAAAAAAAAAAAAAATTCCAAATCCACCCTCTCTCTCTTCATCCTCACTGCCCCATCCTAGTCCACACACTATCATCTGTCCTGTGGGTCCATGCCAGTCTTCTGATTTTCCTGTCTTTAGTCTGATCTTTTCCCAATGCCCTCTGCACTGAATGACCTTTATGAAACGTAGATCTGATCATGCCACCTTCCCGCTTTAAAAGCCTAAAGTGTGAACCTCTAGAGTCTTCTAGAATCTGACTTCCATTCTCTGTCCAGCTTTATTTCTTGCTGGACCACTCTATGCTACAGCCGTATTGGTTAAAAAATTGTTTAGTTTCCGGAACCTACAGTGATCCTTTCACCGAGGCCTTTCCTACTGCTATTTTCTTACTGGTACTCCGTCCCCTCCCCTGGGCACCCTCCTGCCTCTGGCAGAGCGAATTCCCTCCTTCTTCCGGTCTCAGTTCCTCCAACAAACCTTAACCTAACCCGTCCAGTCAGGGTGCTTTCCTTACCTAACACTCACGCCCTCGTTTACTTCTCTGTCGCCGGACTGAAGTTGGGCAGAGAAGGGGCTAGTCCGCCTTCTCCTGTGTCCGCCCCTCCCGCCCGTCACTACTGGCACTTAATGCATTCCGGCTGCGGGCACTGGCAGCTTCCTCTCCCGGACCTCACTTTCCTCTGAGGCGGGTTGGAAGCGAAGCTGGACCGCCGAGTGTGTCTGTGGGGGCGGTGGCGGGGAGGGCTCAAGGCTGGGGCGGGGATACGGAGCAAAACCTAGAGGAAGATGCGAAGTCTGGTTGGCCAGGAGGCTTATCTGTCAGGACAGGGGGCGGGGCCTGGGTCGCAGTCCCTGTCCTCACAGCGAATGGGCGGGGCAGCAAGAGAGCGAAGTAGCGCCCGCCTCGCGGGCCTCCAGGACGCGGCCGGGGCCTCAGGGGCAGCCGCCATCCGGTGGGAAGCCGGGCGGCCGGCGGGTGAAGAGGGCGGAGCTGGCAGAGGGCACCCCACGCCCAGGAGCCGCTGCGGCACCCGGAGCGAGAAGCAGGCAGCACCCTCTGCCCGCTGGGTGGGTCAGGCGCCGCCCCCTTGTGGCCTCCGCCTGCTGGCTGCCCCTTGGAGCGCGCGGGAACTGGACGCCCACCCGGGGAGGGAGGATCCAGGAGAGCATTCTGGGCAGGATCCGGAGAGTCTGGGGCCCACATTGTAAGGGCGCCTGTGCTCCTCCTACCTCTCACTCTCTGACCTGGTGATGCTCCAGGTACTTACAGGCAGGTACCCCATGGGCTGTTCACTGGAAAGCAGAATTGGTGGTCAGTGCGGGGATATGAGGAAAGATCCACAAGCAGAGAGAATAAATCCTTCGCACTTATATTTTACTTCTCTTATTTCTCACCTCTACCACCTTCCCCCTTAACCCCAGATGGGCTGCAGGTCACATCATCTTATCCTTGATATATTCAGGTAATAGAAGCCCCTCAAACAACTTAGAAGCAGCCCCCGCATGTCACCAAATAATAGACCACAGCTGGCATGTGAATGTCACCAGCTAGAGATGTGTAGTAGTGATTTCCTCATGAGTAGTTCAAACTAGAGATTTAGAAATTATTACTAAATTTTAGTATTAATCTAAATGTTACTAATAAATTTTTCTATTATTACTAAATGCATAGTCTTTGGAGCAGAAGTTGTGCAAAAGGAAGATTTGGATAAATACCTGACAATTCACCCAGTATGTTACTTTCTTTGAAGCAATTAAAGAGGTCTGTGTCTTGTCTTGAGTAATTAATTTACTTGGGTTGCTGTTTAAAATGCTTTTAAATTTTCAAAACACATCTGTGAGGAGAGGTCTCCACATCTTCAGCTGAAAACTGGAAGAAACAAAGGAACAGAGAGTTTATCTTTGAAAAAAGCACACCTAACTCTAATAATAATAAATAAAAAATGCAGTGGATAGAAACCCAACAGCTTTCTTCATAGGATTTCAAACCATAACTGAAGGAAAGGCCATCTGCCACACCCCCTTTGTCCACCTCTTTAGTCACCTCTCATTATTCAACTTACCTTCTAGTCAGGTCAAATGAGTTTCTCCAGACTCATCTTGCTTTCTTATATCTCTTCGTACATAATACTCCTTTACCTTCCTACTTCGTATTTTACCTTCGGAATTCAGCCAATGTATCAACTCTCCTAGAAAGTTCCCGTATCTTTCCTCCAAGTACAGATCTTTCCACTGTACTACATTCGAGTTCTAGGATGTTTCTTTCGGTGGCACTTTTTGGTGGCAACCCTGCTGCCCCCACCCTAACCGCATCTGTCAATAAGCTTGCTTTGGGCTTATGAGATCCAATAAATATGGATTCATATCAAACTGTTTGTGTCTCACCTTATTCATTAGTTGACATTTATCAAATGCATATCCCAGGCACTGTTCTGAATATGTGAGGACAAGAGCTTCAAAATGCTAAAGGCTTGCAATATCAGAGCAAGACGCTATTGGGAATGAGAGAGACCTGCATGTTGCTAACAAGAGAAACCTGTGTATGTGATTGCAGAATTTTACAAGTGCTCTTAAAGAAGTTTTTTCATGGGCCATGTTCATATTCTGTGCTTTATTCAGCTACATATTTTTTCTCTAGTAAGGTATCATCAAGAGTTTGCAAGAGGACATTGTGACTTTTGCTGAAATTCTGTCAACAGAACTAAGGTTATATATTACCATGCCCCTTCTCTTTCCAGTAACAAATGACCATAAAAATAGCATGGCCTGAGATCTATGCCAAGAAAATATCCACATTATATTTGTAATTCACACCGCTCTGAAGTTGAATTTGTGATTATTATATTGAGACTATATTAAAGTAATTCCCTAGTTGCATTTATTATGCTCATGAGATTTGACAATTTATTATTAAACCTCTTAGAGTTCATTATGTTTATTGCCCCAATCTTCTCTGAAGGAAACTTGGGAATTCTCTTTCTTATCTTTAATTGGGAAAATACAAAATGCTCTTCGGAGCACACGGGAATTGTTTTGCCTTGCTCAGTAAGACCGACCCACCAGGTTTATTAAACAAAAACCTCTTTGATAACAGATAAAATTTTTAACTTTACTATTAAAATATGTAAGGATATTCTGTTAAATAGCAGATCAGCTTTACCTCTTCTAGTTCCTCGTTTTATATTTTTTAGGGAAGAAGGGTTTTTTCCCTCTGGTTAAAAACATACTTTTAAAAAAATAACGATTGCCAAGTTATAAGTGTATTAGTTTGCTAGGGCTATAATAAGAAAGTGCTATAAGCTGGGTGACTTAATAGAAATTTCACCTCTCAGTTCTGGAGGCTAGAAATCTGAGATAGGTGTCGTAAAAGTTGGTTCCTTTTGAGGGCTGTGAGGGTGAGTCTGTTCCAGGCCTCTCCCCTTGGCTTTGTTAATGGGCATCTTCTCCCGATGTCTCTCCACATTGTATTCCTTCTATTCATGTCTTTCTCTGTGCCCAAATTTATGCAATGGACTGAATGTGTCCACCCTAAAATGCGCATGTTGAAGTCCTAATCCCAGTGGGATAATATTTGAAGATGGGGCCTGTGAGAGGTGATCAGGTTATAAGGGTGGAACCTCTTGATTGAAATTAGTGCCTTTTACAAGAAAAGGTCCAAGCACTGCTAGCTCTCCTGCCACGTCGTGATGCAGTTAGAAGTCAGCAACAGTCTGCAGGCTGGAAGAGGACCTTTGCCAGACCCTGACTCTGCTGGTGCCCTGATCTTGGACTTCCAAGCCTTCAGGATTTTGAGAAATAAATTTCTGTTGTTTATAAGCCACCCAGTTTAGGGTACTTTGTTGGAACAGCCAACTGAATAAGACGATTTACATGAATAGACTTACAGTTCTGTGACTTGATTTTTTCACTCAACATTTTCTAAACCTGCACTTATAGCTCTGCTTCATCTTAACTGCTATTTAACATCCCATGATATTAATAAAACACAATTTGTTTATGTATTCCTTTACTGAAGAATATTTAAAATGTTTCCAAAGTCTTGCCATTACAAATTATGCTGCAATTAATATTCTTACATATATATATAATCTCCTCATGTACACTTAAATTTCTTAAGGGGAGAGGTCTCCTGCTTTGCTGATTGTATTGCCTTATCAATAAAAAAGCTTAACTGCTTATCCTCAATATGACTCTATTTATAAATTATATAAATGTCCTATTGTATTAACATGTAATATCCATTATAAAATGTAAATTTTTCCTTAAAAGATAAATAAAGTTCTACTATTTTCTTCCAATATCCCATTTGAATTGCTAAGGTATAAGGTATAGATATGTTAATACTTACATTACTATCATATCATCATCATACTATATTAATAGTATATCAATATAATATTAAATCATATTACTCTCCAAGAATTGTATCATAATTTGCATTTATCACAGTATAAAAATTTCCATTTCTGCACATCCTTACCAACACTTGATATAAATTTATACTTTTAACATTTTATTTTATTTTATTTTTTTGAGATGGAGTCGCACTCTGTCACCAGGCTGGAGTACAATGGCGTGATCTTGGCTCACCGAAACCTCCACCTTCCCAGTTCAAGCGATTCTCCTGCCTCAGTAGCTGGGATTACAGGCGCACACCACCATACCCAGCTAATTTTTTTTGTATTTTTAGTAGAGACGGGGTTTCACCATGTAGGCCAGGATGGTCTAGATCTTTTGACCTCGTGATCCGCCCACCTCAGCCTCCCAAAGTGCTGGGATTACAGGCATGAGCCACTACACCTGGCCTAACATTTTATTTTTTAAAAAAACTTCAAACTAGCAGAAAAGTTGTTAGAATAATACAATGACATCCTGTGTAACCTTCACCTGGATTCACCAATTAATAACAGTTTGCTGCATTTGCCTTTTTTTTCTCTTTGTCTCCCTCCCTCTCTTCTTTCCTTCCTTCCTTCTCTTGTAGGAAAAGCCAGGTTCTTGTCACACAACCAGGAAAATTTAGGCATGCAGAAACATTGAAGGGTGAATAGGGCAGGGCTTATTGGGTGAAAAAGAAAAAAAGGGAAGAGGAATCTCAGCAAAGAGAGAGAGAGAGTCCTGTTAGCAGTCCTCCACCTTACGGATTGAACCCCAAGCCACCACTCGGGAAATTAAGAGGCCAGGCTCCTCCCCGTGCAAATGGCAGGGACTTCCCCTGGCTTCACACCATCCCCCAGTACTCAAGTGGGCATTATTCAGAGAGAATCAGTCAGGAAAGGATGGGCTTCTTCCAGGATCAGCAGTCCAGTTTTTCAGCCTTTAGGGTGTTGTAGGCTCCAACCTGGCCAACATGGCAAAACCTCATCACTACTAAAAATACAAAAATTAGCCAGGCACAATGGTGCATACCTGTAATCCCAGCTACTTGGGAGGCTGAGGCCTGATTCTACCTGGGAGAATTATTTTAACTCAGGAGATGGAGGTTGCAGTGGGCTGAGATCATGCCACTGCACTCCAGCCTAGGTGACAGGGTGAGATTCTGTCTCAAATAAATAGAAACTATTTATCTGTTGAGAAAAATGGAAATAATTTTGTAGTTCCTAGAGTAGATTTTAGCAAATTCTTTGAATAACAGTTATTTTCTTTTCCTTTAGGATGTCTGAAAATTAAAATGAAGCTATGTCAAAACTGCTTAGGAAGTATGTAAGGCCAAACGACCAGAACTTCACCAAAAACCCAAAGATAAATACCCAGGCCAGTGGCCTGAGAATGGACATAGAAGTACCAAGGCAGTCAGATGATGCCCAGGACACAGAGAAGGCATTTCAGATGAATCCAGCCTGAGCTCAGGGAAGATAAGTCAGGAATTAAGGCTACATCTGGATATTCATGAGAAGTACTCACCACCCTCCTTGATGGCTGCATCTCAGCAGGTCTCTCAGGTCGGCAGGAGCTTTTGGTAGAACTTCAGCGTAAAGATGAGGAAACTTATGAAATCTGTTACCACCCACAGAGTGAAACCCTACAGGGGTCTCTGTCACTTCTAGAACCAACTTTAACCTACAGTATGAGGATGAAGACATATAGCTATATTGTTCTGAGCACTCAGAAGATCTTCAGGGACAGCCTATTGAGGATGATGAAAATATGATCCTTGTTGACATTTTATGATAGATCTGATCTCTAGAGAAGATTGCTCTGATCAGCAGCATAATTGTTGGGCATCTTTTTAGGATCTCACAGGACTTCAAGAGCATAAGCAGAACCATTTAGGGGCATATTCCTACTGTCACCCCACCTGTAGCAAGGAACTATTCTGGGCTGCCAACCTATGCAAGCACAAATTGATTCATTCTGGAGACCAGCCATGTAAGTGGCCTGAAAGTGATAAAGGTTTCATCTGCACAGAGGATGTCTGGAGGTACCTGTGTAATATGCATGAGATGCAGTGCTCCAAAATGACTGGAAAATGTACTGTGAGAGATCCCTGGTCCACAGTACAGCAAAACCAGCACAGTTCAGATGAACAAAACACAGGAAAGGAAGACTGCAAACCATACGTCTGTCCTCTCTGCCGTAAGGGGTTTCACAAACCAAACCTGCTGTCAAGACTTAAGGGAACATTGTCAGAGCAAGCCATAAAAGTGCCAAGAATGTGGTGTGGCCTTTGTCCAGGTGCTCAGGTTAAAAAGATTTCAACAAGTGCACTCTGCAGTGTGGCCTTTCTACTGAAATAATGTGGGGATGTTCACCCACCTGGCATCCCTGCAACCCCATCAGCGGATTTATCTGGAGAGAAAGCAGAATCCTGTGCTTCCTCTGCTCGTGCTGTCCTTCAGCCAGGGACCTGGAGGAGGCATGATGGACTCATGAAGTGGAGGGATCCTAGTGGCCAGGCCGTCGAGTTTATCTTCACCTTTTGTTTTTATATCTATTAAGATTTAGTCAATAAAACAAGTTTTCTGTCACTAACTTACTCAGTTCAGGCTTTTCCTCCAGACCCTGCCCCTCATGAATGAATTGAAATAAATCTAAGAATGCAGTTTTTCCCCCTCAGAAGTACTGTGGTTATTTCTAGCAGGAATAAGATATTTACAGGTGCAGATAATACTGTTATTAATGGCTGAAAATAAAATAATTTTTATAGTTGAGTTTACAGTTGATAAACTCAACTGTAAAAATTTATTTAATTCTCAAATAAAGAAGCCTTGTCAAGAAGCCAAACCATTTTCATAATCTGGTGTTCCACTTGGTTTCTTAAGGACTAGTCTTTCTTGGAGTTTTCCATAATTGCAATCCCTGTGATGGTTTCCATGCAGTTCTGAATGTAAATCTAGCCTCTTTCCTCAAGTCCATTTGCAATCTGGTTTATCTTTGTCAGTAATTGTTGTACTTTTCAAAAGAAAGTATTTATTTTTCTTAAAAGCTGTGACAATACTTGCTTGATTTTTCAAACCACATATATCATTTTATATATTCCAAGAGTAACCGTTACATTTATAAGAGAGAATATGACTGATTTTCTATATCAGTAATAAATTCATTTCAGTATTTGAAAAATTTGTCTACCCCTTTGGAGTATAAACTTAGTTATGTTTCTTTTTCTCTTTTAAAAATTTTCCAAAAGATAGTCTTTGATAGGGCTTACTTTGCAAGTCTTTGTTAGCCCTTTTGCTATTATAACTGACTTAAGTTCCTGGGTTTTGGTGCTGGAAACATATTTGGAAGTGGCATTCAAATGAGAATCTTAATTTTAGGCCAGTCAATGGGCTTCAGGAGGCCCGTGACTCCTTGAAATCGTATCACAAAACATCAGTAATGTAGGGCTTTTGATAGGGTCCACAGCTTTTATTGGATTCTCAAGTAGCTTGTGATTCAATAAAAGGTCCAGAACCACTTTCATCATGAAGATTTAGGAAACAGTTGCAGATCTAATTGGTTAGAGCATTTTAGAAACTCTGGAGTGATTTTCAGATTCACTCACTCTAATTTCATCCTTATCCTTAGTTCTTTACTACTCTTCTCAGGACTGGTATATCAATACAAAAGCACCATCTTTAGTGCACTTGTAATAAATGCTTTCCTTCACATTTGTAATTAAACTGGCAGTAATCCTTTGAAATGGTGTTTCCTTTTTTGCAAAATAGGGATAATATTATATTTTCCTCAAAGGATTATGTTTTAGGCTCTGGAGAACTAGGAATTTCTCCTTTCTCTAGGGAAGACCATACATTAATTCACTTATCTCTGAAGTAAGCATTGAAATATACCAAGAAAGAGAGTGACCAGAAGGGATTCATACTTAGAACTCCTTATCAGATGTGGTGCTGGTGTCCAGATATTATGCAGTGTTTCTGCCCCCTTCTCAAAGGCTGCCTCTTCCTGGGCCCTGGAGCTAGTAAGGCTCACGTGGCAATGAAACAGATTACAGAAGGGTATCTATACAACAGTTGAGTCTCAACCAGCCTAAGTGGGTGGCCATTGGAGGGAATGTGGCAAGAGGAAGCAGACATGTTTCCAACCTTTCTAGCAATTTACTTAGGGCAGAAATCAGGGCTCGCGGTGACATTGAGTGACTGGTCTCTTACTTGTTAGAAGAAAGTTATTCTTTATATTATTGTTTTCTATTGCGGCATCACAAATTACCAACCAAAATTCAACAGCTTAAAAAAAAAAACAAGCATTTATTATTTTACA
The DNA here is from genome assembly GCA_963573385.1 of Cacajao melanocephalus. Taxonomy (NCBI): domain Eukaryota; kingdom Metazoa; phylum Chordata; class Mammalia; order Primates; family Pitheciidae; genus Cacajao; species Cacajao melanocephalus. Next base: position 17,793 of record CAUYLG010006991.1, on the reverse strand, counting down.
GTTTCCAAGGATTGGTAATTTGGGAGCCACTTAGCTGCACAGTTCTGGCTGTTGGTCTTTCATGAGGTTCCAGTCAAGTAGTCTGCCAGGTTTCCAGTCATCTGAACTCTTGACTGGAGCTGGAGGATCCATTTACAGGCTCACTGATGTGGCTGCTGGTGGAATACCCCAGTTCCTCAACACAGGGCCACAAGGCTACTTAGGACATGGTGGCTGTCTTCTGCCAAAGCAAGTGAATGAGAGAAAAAGACAGAGAGAAACAAAGTACCCTATGGAAGCCACAGTACTTTTTATGACCTAAACTCCAAAGTCACACACCATCACTTCTGCTTTATTCTGTCCATTAGAACTGAGTCACTAAGTCCAGCCTACACTAAAAGGGAAGGAAACTAGGTTCCACTTTCAAAGAGAGGTGTGTCAAAGGATTTGTGAACATATTTTTGAAGCCACCACAATGATGATGGAAAATAAAAATGTAAGCAGGCATAACTTCTAAACCAAAAGGCAGGAAATTTGCTACATATTCTCCTTGTTGCAGAGACAGCCTGTTTTTAGAATGAACACACAGACCTTACTGACTCTTGCTTAACAATAATGGATAATAGCCATGACCTATTAATCTTGACTGCATTCCTGGAAAATTGTTGCAGACCCCATGTGGGAATATTTTTCAAGGACCTTTCATAACAGATTGTTATAGGAATTGAGATAATGAATGTAGTGCCGATCCCTAAAATATGTTCACTAAATGGTAGCTATTTTTATCCTTTCACCAAGACTCATTGACTCTACCCCCAAAATCTCTGGCATCTCCTCATCTTATCTCTAACCCCACTTGTCCATCTAAACTACCACAAGGAATCCCTGTTTCCCTCTTTGTTTTTGGCCTCCTCTATGTCTTCTTTTTAGCAAGAGGTGTTTTTCTTTAAATCTTAATAATAACTTATATTTTATAGCAGTTCTATTCATTTGCTGAACCAATCTGCTGAGTTCCTGACACTCCTGAACACTGAAACTCTGAACCAATTTGACTGAAAGTTGTAGGACGGGGGTGGTTAAGAAGAAAAACGAGGAGGAGAGAGAAGTGGAAAAATTGTGCTGGCATGGTTTCATGCAGAATGGAGAGAGGGAAATTGATGTTATAAATGAGCCTTCCTGTCAACTTAAGCAGCTGCCCTCTTCTGGTTTGATGAAACATTGAGTCACTCCATCTTTGGCAATATGTTCATGGGTCATTGAGTTTGTACTTCATATTCTAGTTCTGAGGCTAGCAATGACATCTGCTTGAGTATTCTGGCAATTAAACTAATGCCTTACACAAAATTTTCTTCCAAGCAAGATTTTTAAGGTCTAGTTGGAATTCCTGGGTGATCTAGTGTGTTCATATCAGGTTAATATAGCTTTTTAATGTGCGTGCCCTTAGATTATAGAATGTGTAACTGTTGAGTGCCAAGATTAATTGCTGGTATAGTTTTCTGCATAAGGCTCAGGCACAGAATGTTTCTTTAGTCAGTGATATGAAACGGCAGTGGGCCTTTAAGGAAGTATTACTCCTTTAACTCCAATTTATCTTCCCTGGCCAGGTTATTGACAGTTTCCAAGGCATTAATGATTAAGAGCTGCCAACCCAGACTCTCCCAGATCCATCAAGTCATCCACAGGTCTTTGTCCCTGAATCATGCCATGATTTCTGCTGTGCTGTGTTTCAATTTTTACATCGTTTGAATTTATTGTCATCCACTTTAAAAATGCACAGCATCAACAACTCCAATCCAAACAGAGGCAGTCGTCCCTGTTAAGAACAGTCTCTGGAGCAAGCGTGTGTAAATGTCAAAAATTACTACGCCAGCCACTTTCTAGCTGTGATATCTCGGGCAGCTTAACTTATTTCTCCCTTGATTTCCTAATCTTTAAAAAAATGGGGATAAGAATCACCCTAAGTTTGCTTTTAAAATAATTAACATATATAAAACACTTAGAACAGTTCCTGGCACATACTGAACACAATGTAACTGTTGGCTATTATGGGTCATGATCACTATAGACTGGTGAACCCATCAGGGGAATTTTTATTAAGTGGAAACTTATAAATGAACATTGGGTATATTCAAATAAAATCTGGCAACGTATACTGTGGAAACAGCATTAACCCAGAGAAAAACTTTAAATCTTTTTGTCACAAAGAAGGCCCTGTTCCTATTTATTTTGAGACAGCATCTCACCCTGTCACCCAGGCTGAATTACAGTGGCATGATCACAGCTCACTGCAGCTGCCACCTCCTGGGCCCAAGTAATCCTCTTGTCTCTGCTTCCCCAGTAGCTGGGACTATAAGTGTGTGCCACCACACCTAGCTCATTTTTCTGTTGTTTTTTGAGATGGAGTTTCGCACTTGTCACCCTGGTTGGAGTGCAATGGTGCGGTCTTGGCTTACTGCAACCTCTGCCTCCCAGGTTCAAGTGATACTCTGGTATATTTATCCCAGGAGTTTGAGACCAGCCTGGGAAACTTATATTAATTTGAATGTACCCAGTAAAAAATGTTTATTTATAAGTTTCCACTTAATAAAAATTCCCCTGATGGGTGTTCAAGCAACTCTCCTGCCTCAGCCTCCCGAGTAGCTGGGAATACAGGCGCCCACCACCATGCTCAGCTAATTTTTGTAAATTTAGTAGAGACAGTGTTTCACCATGTTGGCCAGGCTGGTCTTGAATTTCTGACCTCAGGTGATCCACCTGCCTCGGCCTCCCAAAGTGCTGGGATTACAGGCATGAGCCAACTCGCCCAGCCAACCTGGCTCATTTTTAAATTTTTTATAGAGATGGGGATGTCACTATGTTGCCCAGGCTGGTCTCAAACTCCTGGGATCAAGCAATCCTCCCACCTCGGCCTCCCAAAGTGCTGGGATTATAGGAATGAGCCACCACACCCAGCTTTACCCTGATTTTTAATTACATAATAGAGAAATAAGATCATCTGCTGTGATGTACAGTGGGTTCATAGAAAACCAGAAAGTAGCTCAGCATAATTTGGGGCACAAATGTAAAACAGAATAACCTGTCTTCAAGCATTGATTCTTCTCCAAAGATGTAATTCAATTGCCCCTACTTTGAATGGACAGACTCCACTGGGCAGAATTTGTCTCAAGCCACCTCACAGCTGGTTGGTTCTCTTTCGTCTACTCCATGTACTGTTGCTTTTCACTTGTGTACCACTGTCTGGTCCAGTGATCTGTGACTACTGATTCCAATGGGATTTCTTTCTTCTCCAATACCTACTCAGCATGACCCTTGCAGTTGACGTGAGAAAATACTGGTTGGGACAATTTTCCTTCAAATCTGACTTGTTTTGTGATAGTCCTGAAGGATTAATCAACTTCTCTTTGACCTATTGAGTACATTCTACCCCTTATATTCCAGAAACATAGTATACAGCACCAAAGATACCCAGCACAAGCAAATCCAGCTTTTCTGCCTATTAACAAGTACATTCACTTCTTCTCCAAAGCTATGCCCATGTGGAAGCCATACCTAGATACCACACTGCAGGCTTTATCAGTATTCAAGGTTAGGGTTCAGCAAGCTGTATGGTTAACAAACAGCCCAGGTGATTCCTATGCAACCAGGCTTTGGGGAACAACTCCTTAAAAATTACAAAACCACATTTTTTAATTTGTAAAAACTATACTAATGACCATCTTCAAGAAAGGATACAATGAAAAGGAATAATCCTTCAGTCTTCAAATATTTTATTACCCAGAAAAAAATGTTAGCTTTTGCTCTCTTCATAGTCACAAGTTCATCTTGTGACTTTTCTACCCATTTAAAGCTCTTGCATTCAGCCAGTGTTTGTCATATAGTAGGATCACTCTAAATTTTACCTACTATTACACTTTATTTTGCCAACGCAGATGCAGAAGCTGAAGCCCAAGGTCACATCAACAGTAAAGGATGGGGTGGACCCTTTTATTAAGGTTACCTTGATCAAACAAGGCACAAGAATATCTATCTGTCTGTCTTACTCCTCTTTGGCGCCCCCATGTGTCATGAGAATGCTGTTTAGAGGTCACACCCTAAGTCCAAATCAGGTAGAACCCAAGAGAAATTCAGATTTGGGATTCTTCGGTGGTAATTTTAGGAATATACTGAAGATAGTCCCCCCCAAAAGGGAGATTATACTTTCTTGTGGAATATCTTATTTAACTTCGGTAAGATGAGGAGTGCCGTTTGCCTGCGTGCACCAAGGACCTCCGTGAAGGTCATAGATTCCACAGTTGAGGTTCAGTGCTAAGAACTACTGACTTTATACAGATCACTATATGCATCAATACACTTTGAAGAATGGCTGTTACTAACGCAAACTTTGAAATAACTTCATCAGATAACTGTGAGTCATGTAGGCTTTCATACCTGGTTTTAATATTTTGAAACACAAACAAGCCAGTGGCACTTGGGCAGAAGTTTTATTTACCTTAAATCGAAGCTAATGATTCAGACAAATTCAAATGAATCAAAAGGTTTCATGAACCATGGTCAAGGCTTTGTGGAGAAATTCTATATGTCTCTCTGTAAATGAACCAATTATTTTGTAAATATCACACATAACTTCAGCCCTCAGAATGCCAACAGGAAAAGAGACAGCCAGAGAGAAGGCACATATGAGTTTTATGGGTAAGACTCAGGTTCGATCTGCTTACTAAATTTCACTATAAAGAGGAATGGACTTATTTTTCAGATGCTAACGCTGTCCTGAACTTCTAGAATAACTGGAATAGGACATAAACTACCTTCTCTAAGGGGAAGGTCTTGTCTGCTTCAAAGCCAAGGCCCATAAAGATATACCCTAAGGTGAAGCCATTTCTGCAGTCAGGTGAAATGATGGGATGTTGGGCCAGGTTTGAGTCCCTCACACAAAGGCTTTGTTGCTTTGGGGGAGTTCATCATAGGGACCACTTCTGGGGATTCCTTTACTTATGTGAAAACCAAAAAGCACCTTTCTCTAAAGATTACCAGCCCCTCATGCCTTCTCAGTATTTGCAAACGGCTTTGAGGGTAGGACGGGTTAGTCTTTTTCCTCACCTTATCCCCGAAGCCCTGCACAGTCCCAAGCATGTAATTCTAAAAGCAGTTTCCGATTGATTGTGGTCCCCCAACCCTAGAAATCAAAGCTTGATCAGCTCCCACTACTTTGTCTTTCCCTTTTCCAATTGCCTATGACCGCTGACACTCAGAACCACTGACGTGAAAGCACACACCTGGGTGCTCTCTCGGTGGTGATTTTCTATTCAAAGGATCAAATACATAATCAAATGGACCACTCAAGACCGGCGACCTACTGGGAGGCCTGGCTAACCAGTGAGGCTGGCTGGCAATATCACGTGAGTGGATTCACCTGGGAAGGTTCCAAGTAGTGAGGTCGACGGTGCTGTCTTCACTCGTCAGAGGAGGAAGGGATGGGCTCCTTCTTGCAGGTGCCATGCTTGGCTCGGTGTCGTTGGAGGTGATTGGACCGGGTGAAGGCCTGGCCGCAGTCCTCACACTGGTAGGGCCTCTCTCCGTTGTGCATCCGTATGTGCTGGGCCAACTCAGAGGCAATGCGGAAGGCCCTGCCGCACTCGGCACAGAGAAATCCCTTCTCCCCGGAGTGGATCTGTTGGTGCCGCTTCAGGGTGGAGGAGCGGGCAAAGGCCTGGCCACACTGCGTGCAAGCAAAGGGCCTCTCGCCAGTGTGGATGCGCTGGTGGCGCACGAGGCGCGAGGGCTGCGCGAAGGCCACGCCGCAGTCAGCGCACTTGAAGGGCCTCTGGCCCGTATGCAGCGTCTGGTGCTCGGCCAGGTTGGAGGACTTGGTGAAGCACTTGCCGCAGGTGGGGCAGGGGAAGGGCCGCTCCCCCGAGTGCACGCGCTGGTGCTCCACCATGCGGCTGGCCACAGCGAACTCGCGGTCGCAGGCGGCGCAGCGGAAGGGCTTGGCGCCCAGGTGCGTGCGCTGGTGGCGCAGCAGCGACAGCGGCTTGTTGAAGGTCAGGCCGCACTCGGAGCACGGGAAGGGCTTGTCGTTGCTGTGCATGTTGCGCTGGTGTTTGCGCAGGTCCGAGGAGCGCACGAAGGCCTTCCCGCAGTCTGGACACGCGTAGGGTTTCTCGCCCGTGTGGGTGCGGATGTGCTTCCGGTGGTCGGAGGACCAGGTGTAGGCCTTGTCGCAGAAGGAGCACCGGTAGGGCCGCTCGCCCGTGTGCAGGCGCTGGTGCTGCTGGAGCGTGCCGCGGTGGGAGTAGGCCTTCCCGCACAGCTCGCACGCGTAGGGCTTGGCGTCACCGCGCGTCTCCGCGGGGCTCAGCGCCTTGCTGGGCTCCTGGAAGAGCCTCCCGCCCCGCAGGCGCCTGTAGGGACGCGCCTCAGCCTCTCCGCCCCCGCGCTCGCCCACCTGGTTCTGTACTTTCCTGCTGATTCGCCCTTTTGGTAGCAACGCGGCTGCCAAGCTGGCTGGGCTGGCCGACGCCTGGGCTGGTGTGTGTTTCTCTCGCGTGGGGAGGTCCCAGTTGCTCCCCGGCCTCGGGAAACACAACAGAGAAGAGTTCTCTGCGGACGTGTCTACACTTTTGTGTGCACAGAGATACTTTCCATTGCTGGGGAAGCTGGATGGGACATTCAAGGCTGCGTCCTGGTTTGCCCTCAAGTCTCCGTCGTCACCCGCAGATAGTCGGTCCTTAAGAGGTTGCAGCTGACCTAACAGCTTGTGTGTGAGACAACTGGGAAGGGTACCCAGAGCTGCGCTTGCTCCCGGGGAGCCCTGGGTCTGGTTGATCTTTGGCACATCTCTGCTCCAGCTGGCTCTCCCGGACATATGCATTGGTTTCTGCCCCATGCCCCTAGCACTGGAGGAGTCAGAGAATTTCTCTTCTTCCTTGCCTACTGGATGGGGCCATGGCAAGTCAGGATTGTCACGTGTTACTGAGGAGCTGCCCCTTAGACAGGCCACCATGTCAGCAGTGCCCTCTTTTTCTGACTCCCCACCACCTTCATCCTCACTCTCTAAGTTCATGCTCAGCATCTGGGGGTCATGAGCCTCCTCAGTCAAGCTGCTGAGAGGAGACGCCTCTTCCCACCTGTCCTGGGAGTCCACTTGTGCCATGATGTTCAGGCGTTTCTGTTCCCTGCTTCTCTGAGGAAGAACCTTTGCTCAGCTCAGGAAACCTGTAAGAAGAAAAGTGTGAAGAGAAAATCACAAAGAATGTTCTTAATCACTTCCATGACCAGAGGGACTGAGGTTCTCACTACCACTCTGTCTCCAGTTGGCCTCCATGCGAGGCATATTTTTGAGCCTCACTGAGGACAGAGACCTGGCTCTGCTGAAAATCCCAAGCATCCTTATTCCCTCTGGAGAGCCCACTTGCTAGAAGAAGCCCCAAAAGACCATGCTGTCAGGAATAGCCAGAGTGGGACATTACTGGGTGCCAGCTGTGCCCTGTCCCTCCTGGAAGGCAGAACAGAGTATTTGGCCTATATGCCCTCCTCCCTATTCTAGTATCCACCTTTTGCAGGACAGTGAGTTGAGCAAAGCTGTTTTTGCAGAACTGGGAGGGGTTGGGATTCCCAGAATTCTTTGCAGCAGCCCAGTCGTCGGCTCAAAGATGCCCACAGTCTTTTAACTGGGAGTAGGGGTGCAGGGAGACAGTTTTCTGCCTTATGCCTACAGATGCCAGTGCTCAACCCTCAACTACTAACCAAATGTGTCCTTTGTGAGCATGGGGGACAACTCGATGAGCTGGTAGGAAGCAAGCTCTGGTCCTCCTAAGGCACTCTTACAGTGTCTCCCACTCGGGAAGCTGGAAACCAGGCTGGCTCTTGCTGTCCCTGCCAGAAGTGCAAGTCTGCCATCCCATGATGGTGTCAGCTAGGGATACCTCTCAGGCCCTGGGCCACTTCTTCCAAAGACAAGGAGAATGAGGGTGAGTCAGGAAGGCACCAGGCATGTTCCCAAGAAGACACCAGCTGCCCCTCATTGCTTGAGTGGGGCTTCTTAGGCCCTTGAAACTTCTGAGGCACTTCTAACTGCCAGGAAGGCTACCCATAAGCACCTAGGGGGCAGAGGATGCCCACTGAGAGCTTGACCTGTCTTTGAAATTTTGCTTCATCATAAACATTCAGGAGAGTTTACATTCTATGTTGTGTTTGTTTTATAGAAAATAGTGTTGTTCAAGTTACCTTGGGTTTAAATATTAAATCTTCCCCCAAGTGTGCCATTTTGATCCCATGCCACACATGCCCACTGGAGTACACATCTCCTGACTCAAGAATCATGGATGTAGGATTTCAACCATAAGGCGTGAGACATGGGAGCCATTTGGGTTTTATTTTCAAACTTACTTTATTTTAGCTTGAAGACACAGAGAAAGCCTGCTGGAGGATTGGTTAACAAGGATTGGGTGAGTGACATATTTTAAAGGAGTTAGTAGAGTGAGAGGCAGGATACTGAAGGTCTCTCCGGGGGCTTTAGTCTGGAGAGAAACGTCTGAGAATCCCAGAGGGGGTATTACAACCCTCATTTCCTGGACACACGTTATGAGCCAGGTACTATGTTGAGTGGTTCACAAACATGATTTCATTTATTCCTCTCAGCAAACCTTAAGATAGATGCCATTATTATTCTTTCAATTTTATAGACCAGAAAACTGAGATTTTTTGAAGTTACTTACCTGCCCAAGGCCATGCAGCTCATAGACAGCAGCAGTGGGGTTTCTCTCTAATTTCAAGGCCCTTATGTTAAGCCCCAAATTGTCCTGCCTTTCAGCTGTGGCCTCCAGACTGAGGCCTGCTCTGGGGCTGGGCTCTGCCCAAAAGCAGCTGCAGCATCCTGGGGCGAAGAGCCGTGGCTTTCTGCAGGTATCAAAGCCCCGTGTGTTTTCTAGGCCAAGGAACCTTGGCTACAGGGCCTCACCGCTGGGCTCCTCCCTGCTCTCATTGACCCAGATTACCCTCCACCAAAGAGAGAGGCCAGTGGCTGCCCATCAGAGCCAGGACCCATGTTGCAGAGGCTACTGCCTGGGGTGCTCAAGAGTATTAGTCACTGAGTATTTACCTCCTGAAAGCTCCTTCTCTCTACCTCTGCCCATCTTTCACTGCCATCTCAGAAGGGATAAAAGGAGTGATCTTTGTACTTGGCTGGTCCAGTTACCCTATCCCTATCTCATCCAGCTGTCCTTCCCCCGTGTCTGCCTGATCATGAGCCCAGTTACCCTGTGTGTATGGAGGGGAAGCAGTAGGGAGGAATCCTCACTTTCTACTCTGGATACAGAAGCCGTGGATGGAGGGAGGACACATTGCAGTTGTGACTGGAATTCAGCATCTCATGTCCCTTTGTGCCCCAGGCCCAGGGACCACTCCTGTTCCCTCACTGCTTCCCTCACCCATCACATGGCAGAAGGTAGCTGGCATGCCTTTTGACAGGAGCCCAGATCAGACATGTGCTCAGCACAGTGGATCTTAGGGAGTGAATGTGTAGTTCACAGAGGGGACATACCACTAGCCAACTTCATAGAACTTACTCAGACCAGCAGGCTTGATCCAGGGATGTGGGTCCCCCATCAGGGACAGCAAAGGGATGCTGGATTTGTATGAAACCCATGTCTTAGGTCTCCTCCTTTCTCTGTGACGGCATACTGCCTGTTTCTGTGGCACTGTTCACAGATCACTGACTTTGCCCACTCCCCACCCCACCTCCAGTACAAATACCCCATTTTCCACAGCCTATGTCTCGTTGTCTTCCTCTGGGCCACAGGGAAGCCTCCTTAGGGTGGCACACAGCCCTCCACTAGCTAACCAATCCCTTCTCCAGAGCCTATCAGGAGACTTTCTTTTCAGATGAGGAATCCTTCCTCCGTCTGAAGCCATGACCCCAGTGAATATGCCCTGCTTGCTTTCTCCTGTCACTGCCTCAGGCGCGCTCTGGGCCACCAGGAAGACCTGGAGGCAGGCAGAGGCACAGGGAGGGATTTTCTGGCAAAGTCTGCATAACTATACCTAGCCTGGAAGAGGAACACTGGTGCCATGGTATAGCTGCCATCTCTGCTCTCCAGATGTGCTGGCCCCTGGAGGCTGTCAGAGCACAGTCCTTTGCTGGAACTTTCTCTGCACTTGCCAGGCAGGAATGGACCAAATGCAGCGTCTGACTCCCCAGCCTCATGCATCCATCAACACTCTGCAGAAGCCTACCCTGAGGGCTTGTTGCAACCCCAGCCCATACCCCTCTTCTTTCCTTCATTCCTTCCACATTGTACTACAGTCCATCCCAAGCATCCACCTCCTACTTTCTCCTCTGCTCACGACTCTCAGGCCTTGCTCTCCACTCCTGGCTCGCACACAGACAGTTGCTTACCTGGGAAATGCAGGCAGCAGTGTGGGCCCCCCTGCCCTGGCTTCTGTGACACGTGGGCTCTCAGCAACAGGAACCAGAGTTGTGCACAAATCAGCAGAGATGGTGTCTCTGTCTCTCACGCTTTGTGTCCAGTCCAGCAGCTGCAAGAGAGAGCCTCTGGAGGTGGGGCCAGTGTAATACACTCAACCTTCCTGCCTGCATCCAGAGAGCAGCTTGGGAAATAGAGTGGGGCTGCCCTCTCTCACTGCCTGAACCGATCCTCCAGCTCCCTCTGCTCCCGCCTCCCCTCCGTGCCAAAGCCAGTCTCCCTCCTTCCCTCTTCTAAGTCTTCCCGCAGATGGCCCTATGCCTCCCTGTTCACTTTCACTCCCTCCTTCCACAGAGCAGTCTATCCTTCACTTTAGCTCTGCTATGCCCACAGGCCACAGGTCCCTTGTGAGCTTCCTGGACAGTATGCGTTTTCCTTCCCGGAAGGCGGAACAGAGTATTTGGCCTATATGCCCACCTCCCTATTCTAGTATCCACTTTTTGCAGGACTGTGAGTTGAGCAAAGCTCCGTTTTTGCAGAACTGTGAGGGGTTGGGATTCCCAGAATCCTTTGCAGCAGCCGGTCATTGGCTCAAAGATGCCCACAGCCTTTTAACTGGGAGTAGGGGTGCAGGGAGACAGTTTTCTGCCTTATGCCTACAGATGTTAGGCCTGTCTGGGGTCTCTTTCCACTTTCAGCATTGGTTCCTGTGCAGGTTCATTTTGAAGAGGATTGGCTCAGGGTAGAAGACTCAGTAGGTTCAGAATTTTTACCCACTCAAGTCTAATGTGCATTTGTAAGGAAGGACATTCAGGACATTAAAATAAGAGATGGAAGTGTGGTTCCTGTGATGTCACTAGGTGGTCACAAACTATACTGCTTGACAGCAGGATCTGGGTCTGGGTTTGAATCTTACTACTCACTAGCTGTGTGATCTTGGGCAAGTTATTTAACCTCTATGTGCCTTAGTGTCTCATCCACAAAACAGGAACCAGGATATTATTGCCATCGTGGAAGTTTAGGGAGGTTTCATTGAGATAATGCATGTAAGGAACTTAGCTTAGTATTTGGAACATAGCAAATATCCAGAAAAGTCAGCTACTGTTACTGTTGATGATGTTTTTTAAATTTTAAGTTCTGGGGTACATGTGCAGGATGTGCAAGTTTGTTACACAGGTAAATGTGGGCCATGGTGCTTTGCTGCACCTATCAACCCTTCCTTCACATAGGTATTAAGCCCGCATGCATTAGCTATTTTTCCTGATGCTCTCTCCACCCCATACTGCCCCAACTGGCCCCAGTATGTGTTGTTCTCCTCTCTGGGTCCATGTGTTCTCATTGTTCAGCCCCTACTTATAAGTGAGAACACATGGTGTTTGGTTTTCTGTTCCTGTGCCAGTTTGCTGAGGCTAATGGCCCCCAGGTCCATCCCAGTCCCTGCAAAGGATATAATCTTGTTCCCTTTTATGGCTGCATGGTATTCCATGGTGTATATGTACCACATTTTCTTTATCCAGTCTATCATTGATGGGCATTTGGGTTGATTCCAAGTCTGTTATTGTGAATAGTGCTGCACTGAACATATGCATACATGTATCTTTATAATAGAATGATTTATATTCCTTTGAGTATATACCTAGTAATGGGATTGCTGGATCAAATGGTATTTGTGTTTCTAAATCTTTGAGGAATCACTACATTGAGGAATCACTTCCACAATGGTTGAACTGATTTACATTCCCACCAACAGGGTAAAAACATTCCTATTTCTTCACAACCTTGCCAGCATCTCGTTTCTTGACTTTTTGATCGTCACCATTCTGACTGGCATGAGATGGTATCTCACTGTGGTTGTGATGTGCATGTCTCTAATGATCAGTACTGTTGAACATTTTTCAAATGTTTGTTGGCTGCATGTATGTCCTCTTTTGAGAAGTGTCTGTTCATGTTCTTTGCCCACTTTTTAATGGGATTGGTTGTGGATATTTTGTAAATTTGCTTAAGTTCCTTGTAGATTCTGGATATTAGATCTTTGTCAGATGGATAGATTGAAAAAAAAGTCTCCCATTCTATAGGTTGTCTGTTTACGCTGATGATAGTTTCTTTTGCTGTGCAGAAGTTCTTTAATTTGATCCCATTTGTCAATGTTTGCTTTTGTTGAAATTACTTTTGGCGATTTCATCATAAAATCTTTGCCTATGTCTATGTCCTGAATGGTATTGCCTAGATTTTCTTTTAGGGTTTTTATAGTTTTGGGTTTTACATTTAAGTCTTTTATCCATCTAGCATTAACTTTTGCGAAAGGTATAAGAAAGGGGTCCAGTTTCAGTTATCTGCATATGGCTAGCCTGTTCTCCTAGCATCATTTATTAAATAGGGAATCCTTTCTTCGTTGTTTGTTTTTGTCAGGTTTTTGGAAGATCAGATGGTTGTAGATGTGTGGTTTTATTTCTAAGTTCTCTGTTCTGTTCCATTGGTCTATGTGCCTGTTTTTGTACCAGCACCATGCTGTTTTGGTTACTGTAGCCTTGTAGCATAGTTTGAAGTTGGGAAGTGTGATGCCTCCAGCTTTATTATTTTTGCTTAGGATTTTCTTGGATATGCAAGCTCTTTTTTGGTTCTATATGAATAGTTTCTTTCTAATTCTGTGGAGAATGTTAATGGTAGTTTAATGGGAATAGCATTGGATCTATAAATTGCTTTGGGCACTATGGCCATTTTCACAATATTGATTCTTCCAATTCATTATTGATGATTTTGTTGTTTTTAGAGAAGACATAGTTCCAGGGCTTCTTTTATATCCCTGTGGCCCTGTTCAAGCTGCAACTCTTCTGAACAGCAGTCTTCAGAGTGTGATCCAGAGAAGCAGGTTTCTCTATCCCCTTGGTATTTTTAAGGCATAGTTTCAGAGGAAAGGCAGGCAGCAAAGACATACCTCTAGGTCTTTGAGTTTGCATACCTGGAATAGGGTTCAAATCCTGATGTCCATAGAGCCTCTGAAATAAAGTACAGAACTTGGACATGTACTGTTCTCAAGAGGATCCTTAGCAGCCATCCATTTCTTGAGGGGGCCATAATTCAAAAAACGTTGAGAACCATTGGCACTGGGGGAGGGCATGGTATGGGGAGAGAGGGTGAACATTTAAAACAGCTCCCATAGCCAAGTTATCAGTTAGTGCTGCCACCACCCCGCATCCCAACATGGTTGCTCAGAATACCCCAAGTGTCCATATAGAACAGGCTTTGAGCTTCAGATATCTTTGGCAAGAAAGTACCTAATTCCTCACTGACTGGTGAAGGAGCCTGTGGAAGTGAAAGTTGAAGCTAGGAGGAATGCGTGTGTGTGTGTGTATGCACGTGCACGTGTGTGTGTGTGTGTCCCTCCCATTCCCAGCCTCACAGCAATGGTACATTTCTCAAGCAGTTACTAGTGCCAACACTATGCTAGTATGACACATGCAATACCCCAATTAATCTTCATCACATCCTGATGAAGCAGCTACCAGTGTGATCCCCATTTACAGATGGAGGATACAGAGCCATAGGCATCTTAAGGGCCACAGCCACACAGTTCATATATAGTGGAGTTGCAATTTGAACCAAGGTATCAGAGTCTGCACTCTTAACCACTACCACACTAGATTCCCAAACACTGTCCCTCACAGCCTGCATGCTTGGCCTTTTCTTGACTCCACCCTTATTTCCTTCTGGAAACCCTTAGTCCCTCCTTCCCAAGGCTATGTGACCTGGCGTATCTGTGATCACTATAGTCATCCTCCCAGAAGGCATTCTTCTCCCTCAGCCTTGCTGCCCAGAGAGATGGTTCCCACTAAATGCCTGCACAGTCTTATCACCTCTTCCTTATCCAGCCTGGACAGCCTGTTTTCCAACATGCTTTATTTCTAGAAACGGTAACAATTCAGTAATTACCACACATCTTGGGACTTCCATGTTAAATTGCCCACATGATTCCTTCGTTTTCAAGACACACTGGTGTTACCATCTTACTGGTATGGTGTCTTGAAGGGATAGGCCACCTAGTGGTGAATGGGATCAGGAGTGGCCTGGTGGCTACACTAAGAGACAAGGTGTACATAAGCCCCTAATCTCCCTGAATCACCTACCTTGATATATCCCCCAAGCCATCTTAAGCATGCTGTTTTGAAGTGCCATGTGCCTTTTATCTATGTGAGACTTCACCATCCTAATGAATGGTGCATAGCAGGTGCAGCTCAGGCCTCAGATCTGAATCCCAGATCTTGCCTATCCTCCCACTGGTCAACCTATTGCTCAGACTCCAAGGGACAGGAATCCCTTTCATTTCCTGGATGTGTTTCTCTTTTGACAGCACAGGCACATTTACCGACTCATTTAATCTTCCCAGCACTCACTGTAAGGACCACCAGGCATGGAAGGTGGAAGGGCCTTTCCCTAAGGCCACATCCTTTTCCTGCTTTTAAGAATATTTGAAACCTGTATCATTCTGTTCAATTCCTTAGCATGGAAACGAGAGAGGCATTCTTTTTATGTATTTGTTATTATTTGCAAGTCTGCCTCTAATATCTGGCAGTTGTCCTGAGCTGCTGACTGGCAGTAGTGAAAACAAGGGTCTGCCTGCCTGTCTAGGAAGAGGAAAAAGGAGAGACTGAGGGAGGAGCACAAAGGAGAAGGGCATTTGGTTGGCATGGTGCAGGAGCTCAGTGGTGCCTGTCAACAACATAGACTGAACGAGTGGAGTGGAGGGACATGATGGAGCATGAGCCACACTGGCCTGTGTTCTTCCCCATGCACTGCTGCCAGCTGTCATCACAGCACTCTGCCTGAGCTGCTTCCAAACAGCATGAATGGTTGGTGAAGTACCATCTAATCTTCTTCCTGCCCCAGCCCTTCTTCCTTGAGGAAGAGTGATAGAGCCACTTAAGTGGCCAATACATGGTGGAGACTTTAAATATTGTTTTACTCACAGGGATCAGACTTCGTTGAGTGTGAATACACATGCAGAAAGCAGAATTGGACAGGAACTTAGTACACAATCTTGAGTCAGAAAGGCCTGCCTTTAAATCCCACTTCTGTTTGTTTTAATGATCTTGGTCCATTTACCTGACTTCTTTGAGCCTCATGCTCTCCATCCATAAAATGGGAATAAGAATAATTTCATGACAGGGTTGTGAAATGAACTGAAACCACATTTTGAAAGCATTTGGTCTACTGTTAGCTGTGTAGTGGTTTTTCAATAAATTATAACCCTTATTATTTTTATCCTAGAGCTATTGTGAGCTTGCTGACAGCTTTACTCCATCCCTCTTCTTCCATAATGCTAGCCCTCAATTACCCTGCTTCCAGAAGGGTGATATTCTCTGATTCTGGTTCCCCAGCACCAAACAGTCCCACAGAGACTGATCAAGCAGCCTTTTTTGAGGCCAATAACATTCCTAGAGCAGTGATGTCATAAACCTGGGCCTTCATTGCGTGCAACACTTGGCACACGTGGCAATCGATGACAGGATGGAAGGTTCGTGATCTCTGGATGGGATCACATATGGCAATGACATCACATGTCAGTACTTCCTGGCACCTCCTGCAGAACAGTGCCAGGTAGAATGCCTTCTCTTCACTAACTCAACACCACCTGCCCCGGTGAAGGCTGCACAGTGCAGTGATGTGGCATGAAGGCTCTGGCATCAAGCTATGCAGGTAAATCCTGTTTCTACCACCCTGCATGACTGTGAGCAAGTTGCTTAACCTTTCTGTGCCCCAGTTTCTTTACCTGTAAATTATGGCTAATAATAATATTTAATATCTAGCTTATAGAGTTGTTGTGGGGTTTAAATGAGACGATGTGCTTTGCAGAGTACAAGGGATGGACAAGTGCCCAATCAGTATTAGCTAACAATATAATATGAGGTGGGGAGTCACCTTTACCTCCTGAACAGCAGAGAACACACCTCTGGTCTGCACTAGAGAGTTTTCCTCAAGCTTTCTGAAGGCCGTACCCTGTGGATGAGATGTAACCAGGTCCTACTGGAGCCACTTCCGGAGCTCACCAGAAGACTAGCCCTTTCCAGGCTTCTCAAGACCCACATTGTTCTGTAGTGGCCCTGCCGGATGACCCCAAAAGCCTCTGGCCTGGGCCGAGGGAGGATAAGCCGCAAGCAGTGGGATGGGCTTCACTGCAAGCAGTGGATGGGGTTCATGGAACCCTCAGGGTACGAGAGGCTGAAGATTCATATTCTCACTGGAATAGCAGCATATTGCCTTGGCCCACACTGACTAGCATACCTTTCAAGGCCACAGAGACTTCGGGCCCTCACTCCTCCACATTCCACCTCAGCCTTGGGAACTTGTAGAAAATCAAGGAAGAATACCATAAATGAGTCTTCTGGGAATCTTCTGTACTTTCGGTTTACCTTCTCACTTTTCTGCGTCTTCTGGGCTCAGGGATGGAAGGTCTGGGGAGGTTAGAAGGGAAGGCACTGCTTATCATTAGTTAATAAACATATTGAAAAAGAACCCTCTGATCGCTCGTATCAGTGGGAATCCCTTTAACTGAGGCGTACCAGAGCCCCGAGCATGCTGAAGCTGTTGGAAATTTTAAAATAAAGGCATCGACCTCCATATTTCTCATGAAGAGATGTAAGAAATTATCTAGTGCAGCCCACAAATACCTGAATATTTAAGATAGAAATATTCAGGTATTTGTTCCATCATTCATGTACTCACCAAATATTTGTTGAGCGTTACTATGTCACTGTTTTTCAAACTGCAGGACACAATCCGTGAATATGACAGGGAATCACTTTAGTGAACCACAGCTAATATGCTTTTCAGAATAGAACACAAGAGAGTAGAATATATCAGTGTCTCACACATGGAAGTGTAGTTTCATGGAATTTCGGTTTTAGATTTATATACATGGTGGGGAGATATAAATAAAGACTGTATCTCATAGTCTGGTTTGCTCTGTTCTTGGTCAAACACAGTTGAAAAACATTGTACATTGCATCAACCCTGCTATACATAAGAATAACCTGGGGCCAGGTGCAGTGGCTCATGCCTGTAGCCTGTAGTCCCAGCACTTTGGGAGGCTGAAGCAGGAAGATCACTAGAGCCCAGGAGTTCAAGACCAGCCTGAGCAACATAGGGAGACCTCATCTCCACAGAGAATTTTTAAAACTTAGCTGGATGTGGTAGCACACACTTGTGGTTCCAGCTACTCAAGAGGCTGAGACAGGAGGATCAATTAAGTCTGGGAGGTTGAGGCTGCAGTGAGCCATGATCAAACCGCTGCACTCCAGGCTGGGTAACAGAGTGAGACCCAGTGTCAAAAAAAAAAAAAAAGGAAAAAAATTCCTCTCTGTTATTAGTGGAGAGAGAGAGAGAGAGAGAGAGA
>CAUYLG010006990.1:0-16196 GCA_963573385.1 Cacajao melanocephalus | reverse complement strand
TTCTGCTGAGAGGTCTGCTGTGAGTCTGATAGGCTTCCCTTTATGGGTAACCTGACCTTTCTCTCTAGCTGCCCTTAGAATTTTCTCCTTTATTTCAACCCTAGTGAATCTAGCGATTATGTGTCTAGGAGTTGCTCTACTTGAATAATATCTTTGTGGTATTCTCTGGAATACCTGGAGTTGAATATTCTCCTGGCTTACTAGATTAGGAAAATTTTCCTGAATAATATCCTGAAGAATATTTTCCAACTTGGATTCATTCTCTTCATGACATTCAGGTACACCTATCAGTCGTAAATTAGGTCTTTTCACATAGTCCCACATTTCTTGGAGACTTTGCGCATTCCTTTATACTCTTTCTTCTTGAATCTTGTCTTCTCGTTTCATTTCATTAAGTTGGTCTGCGACCTCTAATATCTTTTCTTCTGCTTGATCGATTCGACTGTTAAAACCTGTGCATACTTCGTGAAGTTCTCGTATTGTGTTTTTCAGTTCCATTAATTCACTTATATTCCTCTCTAAATTGTCTATTCTCGTGAGCATTTCGTCAAACCTATTTTCAAGGTTCTTAGTTTCTTTACATTGGGCTAGAACATGTTCTTTTAGCTCAGAAAAGTTTCTTATTATCCACCTTCTGAAGCCTAATTCTGTTAATGGATCGCACTCGTTCTCCATCAGGCCTTGTTCCCTTGTTGATAAGGAACTATGATCCCCTGTAGAAAGAGAGGCATTCTGATTTTGAGTATTCTCAGCCTTTTTACGCTGGTTTCTTCCCATCATTGTAAGTTTAACCACCTGTCGTTTGTAATTGGAACTTTCAAATTAGGTCTCTGAGTGGGCGTCCAACTTGTTGATTCCCAGAGCCGAAATCTGAGCAACCCACTGCGCCGACTAAAACAGCGGCATTAAGATTCGTGGTGCTTTTCTGCCTGGGAATCTCCAGTCTGGCTTCCCTCTTGAATCCCTTTTTCAATCAGGTAAATAGGCGACTGCCTTCCTGGAGCTCCAAACGTCGACCAAAAGGGGACTCAGTCCCGTTTATTCTGCACCAAGAACCGCCGCGCCGGGGCACCGGCAAAACCGCCACGTCGGCCACAAGAGTCGTGCTGGCGACCCGTGGGGTTCCTCTGCCGGGAATCTCCTAGTCCGTGGGCAACAAAAATTCATCTGTAAGTGTGGCGTCCTCTCGTTCTGTGCGCTTTCTCTGGGAGCTACAATCCTGAGCTGCTAGTAGTCAGCCATCTTGGATCTCTCTCCAAAACGACTGGTTTTTAAGGATGGCTGTGCAGATGGTGCTGCGACCCCTCCTGCTCTAAACCATTGAATCTGCTCCTGTCTCTGCGGTGCCTCATCTTGCTCACAGACTTCCCACTTGCTTCGAAGTCTCTCTCCGTGGAATGACTGGCAGAGCCCCAGCCTGTATTTGCTTCTAAGCCTAGCTACCTTGACTCGGGTGGTATTTGCTTACAGAGGCTATGCAGAGCTTCTGAACAGGGGGTTCTTGGCCATATAGTGGGGCTGTTCTCTGTTGCACAAGACTGACAGGCACAAGACATTTAAATGGTCAGCATCTTGGTTTCTGCCACTAACTGGCAATAGGGCTCCAGCCCCCATTATTCTGACACCCTAAATACCTATTTCCAAATCTCTCATTGAGAATGACCACCTACTAGAGAGACCATTAAAGAATAAAATTTCTAAACTCTGAAATACAATTTTGGAGATTTTAGAAAATAAATTTCAATACTAGAACTATCCCTACCAAACTTTCCATTTTAAATATACTCTCTGGACTTTCTTTCCCTCACCAGTAATATGGGAACAAGACTAAAGGCAGTCCTGAGGGGACTAAGTCAGACAATGCACAGAAGCTGCCAGCTGACTCCAACCCCATCGACTGCCACCAGACAATGTGATGGTGACTGCAGTCACCACTTGAGGGCTTCCTTCCCTGGAAATCCCTTTGAGCAATGAAGATCTTTCTCACCACTATCAAGGACTAGCACATGTGCTACGTAAGCATCACAGCGAACATTTATCCTTTTAGTTTTGAAGTTTTGTCCCACTTTAATCTCAGATGAGGAACATCTATAATCAAAGCACAACTGACCAAACAAGCAGAGACTATTTCTGACAACTTAGAATCATTTCAGAAAAACAACTTCATTACTTTGTCTCCAATAAAACCTCAAAAAGAATATTAACTATCAACTATGGAGTATTAAAAACACAAAACAAGGCAGTTTTAGTATAAGCTTGTCAGGTGACAGAGGGCATGCCCATGTGAGCCTTGCTAAAAAGACTGAGATACATTTAAGTGCTGCTGAAGTTCAGAGAAACTCGTCAGGGAGCCAGGAGCAGGAACTGTGGAAGGAAAGGACTTGGTGTTGAAAGGAAAAGAGATTTTAATACAAGAAAGAAGACACCAGGCAAAGGGGTCCCTATGTTGAAGGCACTAAAAGGTCTGTCCCTGAGCATGGGGAATGGTGAAGGAGCAGGGGCCAGAGGGTGTAATGAAGGAGAGAGGAAGTGAGAAGAGAGAAAGAGAACACGTTGTGTGAGAGGACAAGAGTGTAAGCGGCTAAGTGTGAGTCTGTGTGAGAAGGACAAAGAACAAATGTGAGAATGAGCGTGAGGGAAAACAAGTGTGAGAATACGTGTGACTGAACAGGAGTGTGAAAACGAGCATGAGAACATAAGAGCAAGTGTGAGAACGAGGGTGACAGAACGTGTGTGAGAACAAGTGCAAGAGAACAAGTGTGTGTGAGAACAGTGATAGGTGAATGTGAGAACAAGTGTGAGTGAAATAAGTGTGAATGTGGAAGTATGAGAAAGTGTGAGAACGAAGTGTGATAGCTGTGAGGAGTGTGTGAGAATAAGCGTAACGTGAAACAAGTGAATGTGAAAGTATGAGAATGTGAGAACAAGTGTGAGTGAAATAAGTGTGAATGACAGAAAGTATGAGAATGTGTGTGAGAACAAGTGTGATAGGTATGAGGAGTGTGTGAGAACAAGTGTGAGCATGAAATAATGTGTGAATGTGAAAGTATGAGAATGTGTGTGAGAACAGGAGTGCAATAAGTGTGAGTGTATGAGAACAAAGTGTGTGATAACAAAGTGTGAGTGTGAAACGAGAACAAGTGCAAGTGAAACAAGTGAGAAAATGTGAGAATGAGTGAGAACTAGTGTGAAAATGGGAGTGTGTGAGAACAAAGTGAGAATGTGAAAGAACAAGTATGTGTGACAAGGAATGAGAACGTGAAATGAGTGAGAAGAAAACACAAGTATGAAAGAACAAGTGTGTGTGAGAACAAGTGTGAGAATGGGTGTGAACTAGTGCATGAGAACAAGTGAGAACGAGTATGGAAAAACAAGCACGTGAGCACAAGTGTGAAAATGTGTGTGTGCATGAGAACATGAAAATGAAAACGTGAGAACAAGTGTGAGAATGAGAACAAGTGAAAACAGTGTGTGACAAGTGAAAGAATGTGTGGACAAGTGTGAGAACAAGTATGTGAGAACAAGCGTATGTGAGAACAAGTGTGAATGTGTGCAGACAAGTGAGAACAAGTGTGTGAATGAGCATGTGTGTGAGAACAAGCATGTGTGAGAACAAGTGTGAGAATGAGTATGAGGCCAAGTGTGAAAGAACAAGTGTGTGTGAGAATAAGCGTTTGAGAACAAGTGTGTGAGAACACGCGTAAAAGAGAACGAGTGCATGGGAAGGACAAAATGTCTGTGTGAGACAGGGAGGCTCCACAGCCCTCTACACGAGGGCACCATGGAGAAGGCAGCAGCAGGGCCCGATCAAGGCTGGGCTTTAGAAGGCGCCTTTGGAAAAGCAGCTAAAATTAGTGTGCCTCTCCCTCCCCGCTACACGTGCCTCAGGATGCTGGGAGCCTCTGCCTCTGGATGATGAAGCTATTTCAGGAAACTGAAAAGCCAGTGGAACACGCATTTCCAAAGGTCAAGAAGTCACCTCTGAGCGGTGTGGCTCTTCTTTGAGAAGCAGAACGTGTACCAGGTCAACAAACATAAAACGTCAGGTTTCAACCGGAAGGACACAAACGTAACCATGTATTTCAGGAAGACCACAGAGGTGCCCCTCTTCTCTCCATGTTCCGTTGTGACGGGCGTGGTAACACTGACAGTTCCAGGACCGCAGCTCAGCACTGGAGCACGTGCTGCATGCCTGGCATCCTGGGTGCATCAAGCTCCACAGTAAGAACAAGAATCACCTGAAGTCCACTGGAAATACAAACTCAGGGTTCCCACCTTTCTCCAGTTTTTTATTTAGCAGATTTGGGTTGTCAGTAAACTTCAAGAATGTTTTTCTTGTATTTTTAAGTCCCAGGACTTCTGAGAGCTTCGCTCTTGACCACAAGGGAGAGCTGACGACCTGAGCCATCAGCCAGACTGAAATCCCTCCTTCTGCCTCATCTGCAAGGCTGTAAGGAATGGGCTTCTGGAAGCCCTGTTCAAACGCTGTCACCTTCCTACCCCCAGCTGGTCCAGGGGTCAGTATCTGACCCAGCTGGAATGGGGAGGGGAGGGGAGAGGCTGAGGATGCAGGAAGACTCAATGCTTTCTCTGGAATGCTGTCAGGCATGCTATCTCACACGTGGACTGCAGAACCAGATAACACGAGTCTCTGAGGGAGAGGGGAATGCAGAGGTGGAGACACTCTCGAAGGCTTTCAAATTCCTGGTTCCATTCTGTTCCTGAGACTCAACTGCAGTCCCCTATATATGTTTCATGAGACATGAATATACACCATTTATTTTTAAAATAAATTCCTCTCCTTTTTACCCACATTTGCTTAAGCCACATCAATTTCTGGAGTCCTTGGCTAATAGGATTCAATTTCTTCTCATAACAGAAGACACTGCTTACATTTTACAGAGGAAGAAATGGAATCTGTGGTTCAAAAGATGCCAGCACCTCCACAGTCAACTGGAAGACCCTGAATGTGGCTGAACATTTTTTTTTTTAGAGACAGAGTCCTGCACTGTCGCCCGGGCTAGAGTGCAATGGATCCTGGCTCACTGCAACCTCTGCCTCCTGGGTTCAAGCGATTCTGCTGCCTCAGCCTCCTGAGTAGCTGGGATTATAGGCACTCACCACCACGCCTGGCTAATTTTTTGTATTTTTAGTAGAAATGGGGGTTTCACTATGTTGGCCTGGCTCGTCTAGAACTCCCAACCTCGTAATTTGCTCACCTCGGCCTCCCAAAGTGCTGAGATTACAGGTGTGAGCCATCGTGCCCAGCTGCTTGGGACCATTTCTAAGGGATGTTTTTGGGATCCCCTCTAGTGGAGGGATAATCTAAACAAGACTAAGGACTCTGAAACAACCTTAAAACTGTATGCTGCCCAACAGCTACCAAGTGAGAGCAATTCCCTATGCACAGCCAATGGCAAATGCCAGTTGCTCCAGTTCTTATCAGAACATTTATCCAAGCTTTTCTCCTTACCGATAATTCACCTCTAGTGGCCAGGTGTGGTGGCTCACGCCTGCAATCCCAGCACTTTGGGAGGCTGAGGTGGGTGGATCATCTGAGGTCATGAGTTCGAGACCAGCCTGGCCAACATAGAAAAACCCCATCTCTACTAAAAATAGAAAGTAGCCTGGCATGATGGTAGGTGCCTGTAATCTCAGCTACTTGAGAGGCTGAGGCAGGAGAATTGCTTGAACCTGGGAGGCAGAGGCTGCAGTGAGCCGAGATCACATCATCGCACTCCACCTGGAAGACAAGAGTGAAACTCTGTCTCAAAAAAAAAAGCACGAAACACCTCTAGTGTCAGGACTTTACTAGAATGCTAAACCTACATGTAGAAAAACATTTAATTTCTTAAAATCTGAAGACTTACTATGTATTAGGTATTGTACTAAGTAGTTTACGTTCATTGACGCTTTTCAGATTTAATTGTGTGGGGTAGGTATTACTGTCATCCCCATTTTACAGATGGGAAAACTGAGGCTTGGAGAAATAAAATAAGTTGTTCAAAAGATACAGTAAGAGAAAGAACTGGGAGTGGAAAGCCAGGCTGTCCAACACACACGCCTGTCACCTAACCAAGGCACTGTGCTGGCTTCTTCACCTATGCTCCAAGTTCATCACTTCAGCAATGTTGATGGTTTCTTTTTTCTCTTCCACAAGTTCTACATTGTAACAACTAACAAACCAACAAGTAGAAAAATGCGTAAAGGTTTCACAATGGTTTCTAAATCATCCAGATAGTAAAAAGAAATAAACACATAAAATAAAAAAGCCTTCCAGAAATATCTTTCACCAGGATGAGGAGGAATTACTTGGCAGCCAACAGTGAACTCTGTTCTCATATTTTCCAGTAAAAGAAACTGAAATATTTCCTTTTCACTGAAGCACACGTTTGATTACTTTACTTACCATATAAGGAAATGAGTGATTCTGAACTTTTCAGCCCCATCCTTCTTTTCTGAGCACAAAATTTCATTTGGAAGTTATTATGTTATTTTAAAAGTAAAGTCATCTATGGAAGATTCAAACTAAGTAAGAGCACTATTAAATGCTGAGGAAAATTTAAAGATTTGGATTTTGTTACATTCTGAAATGAATGTTTTCGCTAAATTGTTAAAAATGTCCCTGGCTAAAAATGGGTAAGTTAAAAATACGTAGCAATTTGTTAAGATTAGTGGGGGTTTTTTGGTCAATAATGAAGGTGGTTTCTTAAACATATTGGACTTTTAACGACTGGTATGAGAAAAAATAAAAACCATGACTTTTAAATCTTACGAATCTCTTAACTTCCTGAAATTTTAACAGTAAAATTTGACAGAGATGACCTAGAAGTTCTGGATGTTCCCATGTTTTGTGTACTTAAATTCGATTCAAAATAAGCCCATTATTTCAGTAATAAGAAAATCGGAACAGTGATTTAATTCATAACAGAAAGTGATGGCACTTATTTTGTTTTCATACAGAAAAAGTACAATCTGTAGTAAACTTAGTTTACGACAGGTGTGTAGATAAACCCGTATTTTAAAAGCCAAATAACATTTTTTAATTAGTTACTAGAATCAAATTGTATGAGTTAATATTCCTCCTTTAAATTACATATGATGTTGAAGGTATCTCCCTAAAGGACTCATCAGTGGCACATCTTGAAGAGGTATTTCAGAAACAGATCAATTCATCCACCATTCATTTACCAAACTCTAAGGAGACAGTTATGGTCCTTGCTTTCAAAGAGCTAACAATAACTGTGCAGAAACTGCTGAAAGTACATGAAACAAAAGGGGCAAAGAAAGCCTTCTGGAGCAAAGGAAAGGACACAGGGAGGCAGGAGTGAGGTGTGGGCGGATGCTTTTCCTAGGGTATAATTTGGTAAGATTGGGATGCTCACCGGGGCAGCAGGGGGAAATCAGGCTGGAAAGGGAGAGCCCGTCTAAATCACCACAATCTCATCTGCCAGGGAGAGACAACCATATGGGCAGTGCGCACCTGGAGAAGATTACCCAGACAACAATGAACACAGAAGGCAGCAAAGGGAGACACCAGCCAGAGGCTGCAGGACCCCAGGTGAGGAGGACGGAGTCCGGTAGGAGTAACAGTTCTGTTGTCTTGGTTTTGTGGGAAATAACAAAGAGTAAGTATTAACTACTTAAAAAACAACAACAACACAGTACAGGTTCAGCATCCCTAATCTAAAAATCCAAAATGCTTCAGTATCAGAAACTTTTTGAGTACTAGCATCATGCTCAAAGGAAATACTCACTGGAGTCTAATACAAATAGCATAAAACCTGAAACACATATGGTCCCAAGCATCTCCGATAAGAAATACTCAACCTGTATATAAAACCATATGTATAGTTCATTAACAAACCCCAAATGAGGAAGGAGGTGCATCCAAATGGTGGTAGCACTTAACTCTGGAGGGGAAAGAGGGAGGTTTACAGGTGAGTCTTGTCAACACTGTTGAGAAACATGAGCTCTGTATCAGACTAAACTGGATCTGTACACATGCTCTTATTAGTTGTATGATTGGGAAAAATAAGGGAAAAAAATCTCAGTTTCTGAACAGTAAAAGGAAACAACATTAACATTTAGTAGAGTTAGGATTAAACAAGAAAATATCTATAAATCATATTAAGTGAGGTGCTAAATGTGAGCTAAGACACTTCTGAAGAAGTCTGTTTTCAAATTTTTGTAACATTTTTATAATCAGGAAAGAGAGCTGCTTATCAAGAGATAAGCTCTCAGTTAAGGCATGAAGAGATACCAAAAACCCCCACAAGATTCATGCAACAGAAAGGGACAATGAGCTGATAAAATTTTGTTTCTCCGCTTATATATTCTCCACATATATATTTTCTATGGATTTCTGTCCCAAATGGGGAAAAAAATGAAATAAATATGGACTTACTGGTTTCCTAAGGAAGAAGATAGACAACGCTCCAACTAAGGGCATATCTCCAATCAACGGTTCCAGAATCACTCGCATGGTACCATGAATCTAAACTCAAACAGGAAACCAAAACATGTAATAGAAAACAATTCTGCAGAGCCACTTAACTCAAGGAGTTTGCATGTGCATCTTAGTAACTTCTGAGCATGTGGCTTATTTCTCTCAACTATGACCTACAGTTAAAAACTGAACTTCAGAAAAATTCCAAGCTAAAAAAACTTCTTGATTTTCTTTTTGAATACAGCTTAGAGAACTTTAGAAAATGACCAACTTTTTTTTAAAACTTACCTGAATACTTTTCACACCAGCTCTACAAAAATAGCGTTTGATTTCCAAATCAATCTCACAATTTCCTACAAAACTAACAAAGAAAAAATTGTGCATTACATAATGTGAGTGAAATGAACTATTCTCTTAATCAATATAGACCTGCAAGATATATAATCTGAATAAAATGATAGTAAAGCAACCAAAATCAGATCGTAGGTACAAACCATAAAATGTGGCCTATCACATCATAGAATTTTACTGGTCCAGGTCTGCAGGCTGTCATCAGATACAACACTGCTATGACACAGGGAGGAATACTCTTTATCAATTAATAAATAAATGTTTGTTATTGGTGGTGGTCTTATGCATAAAAATTTTAACTAAATATAAATATCCATGTTCAAAAAAAAATGTCAATAACAAAGTGCAACTTCTGAAGCAGTCTCTCGGTGCAACACAGTTTTCTTTACTTTACAAATCTGACGTTTAAAACATTAAAAAGTTTAATTTTATTTCACACAAATAACTTTCACACTTTACTTCCTAAACATGGAAAATCTCACAGTGCCCAGGCCTCTGTAACATCAAAGGCTAGAAACAGTGCATCTGTTTGGGGCCTCAATTTTATTCATGATTAAGTCATTTCAAATATTAATATGCAACAAACATACGGCTAAAGGCAAGATTTGCATCCATTTTTAGTATCAACATTAAATGTCAAATACTTTTTGCATGGGTTAGTGTAGGCGCTGATCCCCACCCCTGGCTTGTGGAGGCAGGACATCACACTCCTGCCTGACAACGTTTGTGGGGAAGTTTGATAAATCCTAGAATGGGAAGGCCTATGCAGATAAGCAAAATTGTAACAAAAGGAATCTGGGATAAGTTTCTTCCAACATTTATTGTCCTGGTGTTAAAGCCAATGCCTACAGATTCTTCTCACTGAGAATTGCTCTCTACCTAGTTGGTAAAATCACCAATAACCTGTTACAAAACTATTTTAAAACCTTTCCTTTTCTTCATCCTATGACTTGATCATTTTCTTTCCTTTGAGACGGAGTCTCGCTCTGCCGCCCAGGCTGCAGTGCAGTGGTGCGATGACTCACTGCAACGGCCGCCATCCAGGTTCAAGCGATTCTCCCACGTCAGCCTCCTGAGTAGTGGGGATTACAGGTGTGCGCCACCATGCCCAGCTAATTTTTGTATTTTGAGTAGATGTTGGTAAGGCTGGTCTCGAACTCCTGACCTCAAGGGGTCCACTTACCTTGGCTTCCCAAACTGCTAGGATTAACAGACCTATGAGCCACCACACCCAGCCTTGATCATTTTATTTTCTAATAGTTTTCAATTACTCCTTCCAATTAAAGTGCCAGTTTAGTTAAAGTACTTGTCTAGAACTCACAACAAAGTAGAATGCCTATGTGTTCAGACACATAAATCTGAACAGGACACTTTGCATATGTTATGGCAGCTAACCATGAAACCAGACTTCAACTTCAGAATGGTGTCCACTGATTGATGCATTTAAGCTTGCTTGGTGCTGGGGACACTAGACAGCTTCTGCCCTCCTGAAGCCCAGTATGAGCCCAGGGGACAGTCCTCCTGGACCACAGCCTGACCTGAGACATACATGAGACTCTTCTTTTATTCCACTGATGGTGTTTGCCCTAGCACCAACTATTTTAAAGATGCAGATTTTCTTCATATTAGATTGAAGCAAGTCTATGCTTCTTTCTGAAATAAAGGTAACCTGGTACCAACTCTGTACATTCACTATATTTATATACTTCAGAAACTCAAAGATGATTCTATTAAAATCCTTAGTCAAGGATCTAAAAAAGCGTCCAGCTCTGAGCCACTAGATACTGCATGGTTGTCGGAGTGCACAGCACCACACAGTGTGTTGTGAGGCCCACAAGGAGCAGGAAGCCCTGAGCAAGCTCAAGGAAGGATGAGGACGAAAGACAAGGAAAGCCCACTTTTGAGCACAGCGGCATCACTGCCCTCCAGCCTGGGCAACAGAGTGAGACCCTATTGGGGTGGAGGGGACGCAAAGGAACCCTATTTTTATTATGCTAGGCATGGTAGTTGGCAGATCTTCAATTTTTTTTTCCGATGTAAAATACTGTATTAAAATACACCAAAAATTGGCTGGGCATGGTGGCTCAGGCCTGTGATCTTGGCTGAGGCAGGCAAATCACTTTAGGTCAGGAGTTCAACACCAACCTGGCCAACAAGGGGGAAACCTTGTTTCTACTAAAAGTATAAAAATTAGCTGGGTGTGGTGGCATGTGCCTATAATCCCAGCTACTTGGGAGGCAGGATAATTGCTTGAATCCAAGAGGCGGAGGTTGTGGTGAGCCAAGATTGCACCACTGCACTCCAGTCTGGGTGATAGAGCAAGACTCCATCTCAAATAAATAACATAAATAAATAAATTTAATTAAACATACAGAAAATCTACCCTCATTAACATTTTTACGTGTACAACTCAGTGGTAATAAATACATCCATAATATGCAGCCATCACCACCATCCACCTCCAGAACATTCTTCATCTTGCAAAACGAAGACTCTTCCCCCATTAAACACTAACTCCCCATTCCTTCTGCCCCCACGCCTTGGCAACCAGCATTCTGCTTCTGTGTCTATGAGTCTGACTCCTCCGGGCACCTCACACAAGTGGAATTACGCAGATACTGCCCCTTTGTGTCTGACTTGTTTCCTCCAGCATAAGGTCCTCACAGTCCAGCATGTGGCAGCCTGGAGCAGGAGGCCCTTGTTTTTAAGGCTAGGTCATATAGACCACATTTTGCTTATCCACTCATCAGCCCACGGACACTTGGGCTGCTTCCGCCTTTTAGCTACTGTAAATAATGCTGCTAAGAATGTAGGTGTGCAAATATCTGCTGGAGTCCCTGCTCTCAATTCTTTCAGGTATGCACAACGGAAGTGGAATTTCTGGATGACATGGTGATTTTGTTTAAGGCTTTGAGGAACTGCCAAACTGTTTCCACAGCAGCAGTACCAATTCACATTTCTACCAACAGCGCACAAGGGCTCTCATTTCCCCACCTCACCAACACCCGTTATTTTCTGGGTTTCTTTTGACAGTAGCCCCTCTAATAGGTGTTAGGTGGTATTTCATTATGGTCTAGATTTGCCTTTGCCTAATGGTTAGTGGTCAGTGTCTCTTCATGTACTTACTAGCCATTTGTATATTTTCCCCGGAGAAATGTCTATTCAACTTCTTTCTACATTTTTGAATGGGGCTGTTTGGTTGTTCTGTTGTTGAATTTCAGGAGTGCTCTATATATTCTGGATGATGACTGATCATTCATGATTACAGGGAATGCATTAATTCCCGGATTGCTTTAGGTGGTATTAACATCTTAACAATATTAAGTTTTCCAATCCATTAATTTAAAAAGAATATTTTGCTATTTTATCTTCTTTGATTTCTTTCAGCAATATTTTAGTTTTCAGTCTACAAGTCTTTCTCCTCCTAAGTTTATTCCTAAGTATTTTATTCTTTTTGATTCTATTATAAATGAAACTATTTTTCTTTTTGGATTGTTCATTGTCAGCGTATAAAAATGCAACCAATTTTAGTGGTTCACTTAATATCCTGCTACTTTGCTGAATACATTTCTTAGTTCCAAGAGGTTTTTTTCTTTTTTTTTTTGATGTAAACTTTAGGGTTTTCTACATATGAGATCATCTCATCTGTAAACAAATAGATTAAGTCCTCCCACTGGGTGCAGTTGCTCATGGCTGTGATCCCAGAACTTTGGGAGGCAAAGGTGGGTGGATTGCTTGAGCTCAGGAGTTCGGACCGGCCTGGTAAACACAGTGAAACCCCATCTCTGCACAAAATACAAAAATTAGCCACACATGGTGACACGCACCTGTAGTCCCAGTTACTTAGGAGGCTGAGGTGGGAAGATCGCTTGATCCCAGGAGGTCGAAGCTGCAGTGAGCCAAGACTGCACCACTGCACTCCAGCCTGAATGATAAGCCAAGACCCTGTCTCAAAAAAAACAAACACATGTGCACGTGTGTGCACACACACACACACACACACACACACACAGAGTCTTTCTTCCTTTCCAACCTGATGCCCTCTGTTTCTTGCCTAACTGCTCCAACTAGAACTCCCAATATTGTGTTGAAGAGAGGTAGTGAAAGACGGCGTCCTTGCAGTGTTCCTGATTTTAAAGAAAATGCTTTCAGTGGTCACTGAGTATAATGTTAACTGTGGATTTTTCTTATATGGTTTTTATTATGTTGAGATAGTTTCCTTCTATTCCTAGTTCATTGAGTGTTTTTATCATGAAAGAGTACTGAATTTTGTTAAATGCTTTTTCTGCATCCACTGAGATAATCACGTGATTTGGTTTTTTCCTTCCTGTTAATGTGGTGTATTACATCAACTAATTTTTGTATGCTGATTCATCTTTACATTCTGGGAATAAATCCCATTTGGTCATGGTGTAAAATCCTTTTTTTTTTTTTTTTTTTATTTTTTGGCATGCTGAGCTGAGAAAATCCTTTTAATATGCTGCTAAATTCAGTTTGCTCGTATTTTGTTAAGGATTTTTGTATCAATGTTCATAAAATATATTGGTCCATAGTTTTCTTTTCTTGTGGTGTCTTTAACTTCTTTTTATTTAGCACATTTTATGAATGGCAATTATCCAGGCAACTAGAAACTGGACCCAGAAGGTAAATAATATTTGGAAATCTAACAAGAATTTAGTCAAATTCCAACCACAGCAGGTTGACATGTGCTTACTGTATCCTCCACCTTACAGGTACAGCTAAGTAACATTACACGCCATTAACCATGACACAAATATAACAAATAAAAACTTACCTAATCTGAAGGTCCAAAATAATTTGTCTCTTGTCTACATTTTCAGTATATACCTTAACACCATTGATCCTGAGGGGCTGAAATAAGAAGTAGCTTATTTTAAAATACAAAGGTTAAAAAAAAAAATCAAACCTTGTAACGTAGTATAAAGAGAACAAGCTTTAAGTTTCAGACTACAACAGGAATTAAAATTCTGCCTTCAAAACAGAGTGCGGCTTGATTTTCAGCTATTTAACCCGTTCCTCAGCTTCCTCTCATGAGCTGCAGACAATAATGGCTTCTTTTTCATAAGATTACTGTGAAATTAGGTGACAAAATAAATGTCAAGAACGTAGTGCATGCCTTGCTCACAGTAATTAATAAGCACTGGGTATGACTGCTATTGTCAGCACATGTAACATTACATACGTGCTCTTTTCAAGCCTCTTACTCTCGTCTTTTCCCATTTAACTTGACCCTTTCCCTCAACTCCATCCTTACTACTGGGTTTGAAACATAACTTCCTTTCATTTATTCTTTATGCCTCATGATTTTTCATTTCTTAAGAGTTTCACATCCAGGCATAGAGGTTCAGGTCTGTAATTCCAACACTTTGGGATACCAAGGCAAAGAACTGCTTGAAGCCAGGTGATTGAAACAGGCTGGACAACATGGTGAAACCTCATCTCTACAAAAAGTAAAAAAATTAGTTAAGATGGTAGTGCTGGCCTGTAGTTCTAGCTCCTTAGGAGGCTGAGGTGGGGCGACTGCTTGAGCACAGGAGTTTGAGGCTGCAATGAACTATGATTGTGCCACTGTACTCCAGACTAGGCAAAAGCGTGAAACCCCATCTCTTAAAACAAAACAAACAAAAAACCAGGCACAATGGTTCAAAGCTATAATCTCAGCACTTTGGCAGACTGAGGCAGAAGAACCACTTGAGCCCAGGAGTTTGAGACCAGCCTTAGTGGAGACCCCATCTCTACAAAAAATACAAAAATTACCCAGGCGCGGTGGCATGCACCTGTAGTCCCAGTTACTCGGGAGGTTGAGGTAGGGGGAATCCCTTGAGCCTGGGAGGGTAAGGTTGCCGTGAGCAGTGATCACGCCACTGTACTCCAGCCTCAGTGACAGAGTGAGACCCTGTCTCAAAAAAGAAACACCTTACCTCTAGAGTACGCTGCTTACTTTGACAAGCTTGAGTGTATTAAAATCACACCTCTCAACTAGCTGTCAAATCAAACTCTAACCTTTTACTTCAGAGTCTAGCCACCTGCTATGCTCCCAAGTTTCCAGGATTCTTCTTTATGATACTAGCTAAGCCATGTACAGACTGCGCTGAGAAATACCACCAACACACTATGCTAACAAGTGAAAACGGCACATGCATCATGTGCATCAGATAACATACTCCCCAAATGACACAGAGATTCAGGGACCAACCCACTCCAGATGACTGGGCATCACCTAATGAAGGACAAACACCTGAAGGCAACACCACCCAGGTGCCTGGGAGTCTTGGTCAGCACACAGTCTGGCCAAGGACCCTGCACAGGACTCTGAATGCCATTCTATCCAACCCTTCATCAGAAAGCCTCGTTTTGCCATTTTTAAGACATTGGTACAGTAGATGAAAATGCCAAAGCTATCTTTATTGAATCAGCATTCCTCTTATACTCCTGCTATTCTCCAAGGATCTTCTTATTCAGTTGGTATCAGGCTTAAAGTGTGTGTGATGGAACTCGAACATAATTAAATTATTCCTAAAGTAAACCCAGCTGAGGCTGGAATTTTAAATATCCACACACATGAGCATGCCGTAACTTAGGGCATAACAGACTATGGTCTGCAGGCTAAATGTAGCCTTTGGCCTGACTCTACAGCTCCGGAGCTAAGACGGTTTTCACCTGGCTAAAGGGTGTAAAAGAAGGGAGGGAGAGCAGGAGAATGCGCCACAGAGACGTTAGGTGGAATCAGAGCTAAAACATTATGAGCTGGCCATGGACAGACACAGCACACAGCCCTTGCTTTACAGCATCTAACTTGTCACTGGGATTTTTACTTGCATTCACACAGCACTTTAACTTCTAATTGTGTTTTTTTCCCCCATCTGTGGTTACCATTTTAGGTGCTGAAAGGTAAAGTCAACACTAAAAGTGTCCCACAGGTGTTCTATGCAGAGACATGGGCTCTTGCACAGGATGGCCACGCCTCAGGCTCATCACAGGAAGAGCAGCAGCACACACAGGCAATGCACACGAGGGCGCACAGGAGGCACTGGGTCTGGAGTAACTGCCTCTGAGACGGAGCATTCTCTGCACACAGAAAGTCAGCTCTGATGGAGAAAGGTGGCCAGCAGCCTGTAGAGCATGGGGTGGACACTGGCGCCCACCAACAGGTGGCAAACACACAGTAGGCATGCCAGACTCCTCCCTCAGCCACATCAATCACAACCCTGAAGCACAGCATGCGGCGGCAACTGTGCCCGGACTCTGCTGCGCGCGGACTCTGCTGCGCGCGGACTCTGCTGCGCGCGGACTCTGCTGCGCGCGGACTCTGCTGCGCGCGGACTCTGCTGCGCGCGGACTCTGCTGCGCGCGGACTCTGCTGCGCGCGGACTCT